>JAGGAV010007998.1:0-22889 GCA_017657295.1 Termitomyces sp. DKA64 | reverse complement strand
TGTTTCCCAGGTCTATCCACCAAACCAACTGTAAGCTCCCTTAGTGACATCTGACTCCCTTTGGCCTCTGCCTTGACTCTCACTTGTCTCTAGCCTGTGTTAGCACCTGCTAAACTCTTGCTTGTCTCTCAACACTTGGCCTTGTGGGATACTCCTATCCCACATTGCCAAGCATTTCCTTACTAAGCTATTGTTTGGGTCTGGAGGGTCACCAGTGTTGGGGTCCAAAGAGTCCAGGGCCTTGCAGGGGTCAGCAGCATTGAGTTGGGCAGTAGGGTGGGGTCCAGAGGAGCAGTTTACAATGGTCAGGCCTTGTCCAGAGGGCATGCAGGGTGTAGAGTTAGCAGGTGTCATGGGGGCAGGGGTCTGGTTGTTGTTGCTTGTTCTGGCTTGCCAACCAGGGTTGTTGGGGGTGTTCCAGTTGCTTTGTGGGCCTTGGTTTTTGCTCTGGTCTTCCCAATAATGCTGGTTGATCTGCATGATGAGTGCCTTGTAGCTGTCATACATGGGTTGCTTAGGGGCAAGGCAGAGAATGTTCTTGATCCATTGCAGGAGAGCATGGCAAAGGGCAAACTGGAGGGCATTGTAGTTCCAGCCAGTTTTATAGGCTTCTCACTCAAACAGGATAATGAAAGTTGTGAAATGCTCATTATTGCACATCTGGAGGTTGTACATGTTTTCTTCCACTTCTGCTACAGTGTCAAATACTCCAAACTTACTGGAGAATTCCTGAGTGGAGGTGGGCCAGTTGGAAAGTACTGGGTTACTAGGATTGAACTGGAGCAGTGCCATATAGTGGTCAAAGGCAGTGCCCTGCAGATATGAGGCAGCAAAGGCTACTCATGAGCTTTTAAGCTGAAAAGTGACAGGCTTAGCTTGAAACATGGTGAGACACTGTGTCAAGAAGGTCCACCACTTCTGAGGGTCTCAGCCATTCAAAGATTCTGGTTTCTGAATGTTGAGTCTTCCTTCCCAAGCCAAAGCATTGTGGGTGTCATCCTGATTGTTCTGGTAGTAGTAGTAGTAGTAGTAGTAGTAATTGCTGTTTCTGCCTCCACACTGGGGGGAAAAGTTGTCCATGGCCAGGCCTCATCTGCCTGGAGGTCTACTGTTGGGAGGTCTACTGTTGGGGGGTCTGCCATCAGGGTTCAGTCCTGTGTTAACTGGAGGGGGTCCTGGGGCCCAGTGAGGGGGTTCTCCAGGGGTTGGCAGTGCATGATTAATGGTGTTGGCAGATCAGTTAGGGAAGGGAGGTTGGGGCAGTGTGGGGAAAAGGGCAGTTCTTGCAGCTCTAGTGCTGAGAAGTTGTTGGAGGGTGACTGAAGCATTGTTGCAAGGGGGCAGGGCATATTCCTGGGCAGATGAAGGTTGAGATGAGGGGGTCAGTCCCTGAGGAGCTCCTGGGCTCCTTCTCAAGGGGCAGGTTCCTCACCAGGATCCTCCAGTTCATTGATGTAGGAGAGGGTGTGGGTGAATATAAAATCATTGTTGGGAAGGAGTTGGGGTGCCTTCTAGGTGTGGTGCTCAGACTCAGTGGTCTGGTCCCAAGTGTGAGGGGGCATCAGGGATGGTGTTGGCCCTGGGGCAAGTGGAAAGAGCCCAGGTGTTGGCAGCAGGTTGGTTGAAAAGTCCTCTAGCAGGGTTGAGGGACTTCAGAATGTTGGACATGGCATTGAGCTCCTCCTGTTGGTGGGGGACAGGGGCCAGGGCTCTCATTCATGCTCTGTTGGGTTCTTCATGCTGTACATGGAAGGAGTGGGCAGGGTCTAAGGGGTTCTCAAACCAGCAGGAGTCCTCAAACCAGCAGGGGTTCAGGCTGGTGTGGATCTCCTTAATCAGGGCATTGAGTTCATTCCAGAGGTCAGTGTTGACTTTGAGGGTCCTCCTGACATTCTTGGGAAGGGCACCCTGCTGATATTGCTCATAGAAGGTTAAGAGGTGGTCTGCCCAAGTCTCCAGTGTCCTGGAGATGTTATGGTGTCCCAGGCTGATGAGGAGGGCTTGTGTGCATTTGGCAAAGTCAGTGGGGGAGAGGCAAAGGGATCAGAGGACCTTGTCATGCTGTTGGACATAGGTTTCCACCCATTGCTGTCTGGGAGAGGGTGAGACTTGGACTGGGGGAGCAATAGAGGGTTGAGGCTATGGGGGGGAGCAGCCATCAAGTTGTTTTGGGGGGACTGGGGGTACAGCAGGGGTCAAGTAGGAGTAGTAGGGCCTTGGTGGGGCTTCAGGCTGCATGCAGTGGTAGGTCCCTTCAATGGGGTACAATGAGGGGTAGCACCAGCCCAGGGGAGGTCCCTGACTGACTGATGGGCTGTAGGGGATTGGGTTCTGATCCAGGACCCAGTACTGCAGACTGGGTGAGACATAGCAGTCAAGTATAAGCAGATAGAATGGGGGGTAGTATGGGTCAGGTACTACCCTTCCATAATGGTCAATCAGATAGCCAGGAGGCAGGTACATGGGATTGTAAGCAGACATCAGCAATGGGGTGAGGGGGAGCCTTGATATTATGTCAGGTTTTGCTGACCACAGGGGCTCAGCCACACTGGGTGAGTCCTTACTAGGCAGACATGATGTCTACACTTACTATCCTGTGCTCCAGTGAGCTCTGAAAGAGTGAAACTGGGTGGACCAAGTGGGAAAAGATGCTCTGGAGAAGTTTGGAGTGCTCTGGCAGGATATACAGAGGAGCAGGAGTGATGGACAAGTGGGGGGTGAATATGATATGGAGTTCCAGGGTTGAATATCAAGAACAAGGGGGAACTCAGGGCTGGATTTCAAGTTGAGGGTGTGGGGAGGGTTTTGGAGGTCATGGAGTTGAAAAGGAAGAGTTGGGGCAATAGGAAGAGAGTTGAACATAGCTGAAAAAGTTGAGATGAGACAAGAAACTGAGAGAAACAAGACAAGACAAGACTTTAGAGAATAGAGATGGAGACAAGATGAGAAAGAGAACTGATAAGATTGGAACTGATAAGATTGAGACTAATGAGACAGAACAACAAGATGCAAACACAAGAAACAAAACAGTAATTCAGGTAATATTCAGGCTACTGTAACAGATACCATTCTACAACTTATATACTGACTATGGGACCTCTTCTGGGGATTGCAGGTGTGACAGCAGGACTCAATAGAGACATGCAGGGCCATCAGGTGTTGGTTCTGATCAGTTGGTGGGCCATGGCAGTATTCTGATGGGAACTGATGGAAGTGTGGGCCATAGGTGATGGGAACTGATGGGAACTTGGGTCATGCCATAGTTGTTGGGAAGTTCTGGAGTGATTGGCAGATCAAGGGAGCAAGTCAGCAGTGTGGGCCAGGGTCAGGAGAGACATTGGGAGTGCCCAGGAGCTTGGGAAGGGTCAGGGGCTTGATAGGGTCCACAGGAGATGTGGTCAGGGTCCATTGGGGTCACTGGGGTATGCTGGGGAAGCATTGGGGATCTCCAGAGAAGCATTGGAGTTTGCCAGAGTGGGCGCCAAGGGTAGAAGAGGGTTGCAGTAGTTGGAGGAGGAGGGAGATGTGCTCTGGAGCTTGCTGGGCTTAGTCAGGCAAAGTCCAGGGGTGAGGCAGGGGTTCAGGGATGGGTCATGACACTAGCAAGCATTGCTGGAAGTAGAGGTGTTTAGAGATTGAGATGGCATGTTAGTAGCAGATAAGTTGGGACTTCAATGTGAGAAGTAGTATGAACTCCAACACATCAAATTGTAGTAAAGTGGCTGCAAGGGTGTAAGGGGATGGTCCCCTTTAGGACTGTTCAACTTTATTCCAGGCTTAGTCTGAGGATGATCCACCATTCTATACCATCTGATATACTTCCTGTCATGTGCTACACCTTTCTGTACCCATTAGTCACCTTCCATGAATCACATGCTCAGACATTACTCAGTATAAATTATTGTTAGTCATGCTCTCTACATACCATGACCCAATGAGTAGTATAATGTTAGTCATCATTACTAGCAATAGTAGTACATCTAGTGTTCTGCAAGATAGAATATCCTTAGACTGAACAATAGCAGTGTTCACTAGTCTGGCCATTGAATTAACTGTAAGCTTTCCTAGCAATGTCTGACCCTCTGCCTGCCTCACTTGCCCCTCACCCAACTCTTGTCAGCCTCTGTGCTTGCTCAACTCTTGCTTACCACTTGCATTGCTAGCTCTGTGGAAGGACTTCCACAGATTTCAAGCCTTGCCCTTATACAAGGTGTAACTGACATGGTTGAAAAGGCATCAGGCAGAAGTACCTAAAGGAGTATTGGAAATTACCATACCTTACTAAACTGCAAGAGCTAAGACACTAAGGCCCCAGTATAATTCCCATGTATGGTCATCCATGTACAAATAGCTCTTCACTAAAACAAACTAGTTCATTATCAGTTGTATCTTGACAATGCTTAATGGAATCAATGGCAGGGCAGAAATAAACCTAGGGACCAGCCCAGACATACCAAAGACACTAGAAGGGGCACCAAAGTCAGTGGATTAGCCAGAGTGAGAGTAATACTATTACAGAGAGATAAGCTCATTGAGGGAAATGAGAGTCTGACATTTAGTTCCTCATGAGAAAGTCCTGCAAAATGAAAAGATCATCAAAGGATATCCAGTTTTTACAATCAAGCAAAATGAAAATGGTAAGATTTCTAGGTGAAAAACATGTCATGTTCTTCAGAGATATATCATGGTGCAGGGACAAGACTATAACAAAACTACCTTACCAACAGTATGTATGGAATCCTGGAGAATTTGATTCCATTTGGCAGTGGTGCTAGAGTAGGACATTGTAAGGGCAACCTCTGGAGGCTGTGGCTCAATCACACAACTGGCAGAGGGAGATCCAAAGTATATTCAGTGTCTACGACAAGTTCTAGAGGTCTAGCTAATCATCTGGCAGAGGGAGATCCAGAGAGAACAAGTCCAAGGATTCCTAATGCCAGTGTGTGGAAAATTTACTCTAGAGCTTCTAGAAGAACACTCAACAACAACCAAGTCTGGAGTCCAATCCAAAAATGGAAGTTCATTGTAATTGGTCTTGATCTTCAGCCTCCTAAAATGTGACCACACCAAAGTAGCACTGTTAGATAGCCCTGGGTCAAAAGTACTTGTCACTAGAAGATGGGAGGATGGGGATGGGAAACCAGCTTGGAATAAGAGAAACAAGAATGGGGTCTGGAATGGACAGTCCCCTGACAAACATGACATATCAACATAAGAACAGCTTTCCTGAATGGCATATTACTGGAAGAACAAATCTTCATGCAGCAACCAAAGGGTTTTGGGGAGAAAGGAAAGTAAGTTGGATGTGTCAGCTGTTTGAAGCCAATGTACAGAATGAAGAAGGCAGGACATATGGAATAAAATGCTGGATGAGGTAATGAAGAAGCTAGAATTCATCAGACTGGGGTGTGAAGCTTGTCTCTATTATTGGAAGGATGATTGCAGGATAGTCATTGTGGGGTTTCATGTAGACAATTTTCTATCATCAATTGCAAGCACTTGGGAGGCTAACAATTGCTTCAAAGAGGAGCTAAAGAAGAATTGGATAATCTTAGACTTAGAAATGTAACATCATATTGTTGGCATTGCAGTGGAGTTGGATCACTTGAACAAGTAAGTTTTCTTATAAGAGACTAATCTAATTGACAGATTAATATCTCAACACAGTCAATCAGATGTGACACCCTCAAAGTACCTATGAAACCAGGTCTGAAACTTAGCTGTGTAGATATATCCAAATTGGGTCATCAAGGACTGTGGAAAACTGACTGCATCCTATGGCTGGAATCTAGTTGAGGGATTATTATAGCTAGCAATCTCTACATGACCAGACATATACAATATGTAGAACAATGATTATCTCAATTCCTTGACTGCTCTCTACAAGCATCTGTTGGTATATAGTCATACATGTCCTTTCAATACCTGAAAGAGATTCATGCTCTGCATTATCCCTGGGAGGCAGCACACCTCTTAGTCTCATGGGATTCACTGATTCCAACTGGGTGAAATATCTCAACACATGACAAAGTGTGGGAGGCTATGTGTGGTCTTTGGGTCATGGCCTAGTGTCCTGGGCACCCTCAGTCACTTATTATATGGACTGAGGGTGAGCCACTTACCTTCCCTATGCTAGAATACTTTACTGACTGTACTAGATCAAATACTTACCATGTCTATGTTTATCTAGCTACAGAAACAGAGTCACTTGAACCATGAATTGAGGAGTAGATACTTACCATGTCTATGATTATCAAGTATACAGATTCCAACAATTTCTGTAAGTGTTATAAGTTTTTCCAACTAAGCATCAAGTTATAAAATCAAGGCCCCAACTAAGTGCAGAAAGCTTAGGGGGCATTGAATTTTGGACACAAGGCCCTAACTGAGCACAGTGAAGTTGGGGCTGGGACTAAGCATTGAGTCCTGAAAACAAGGTCCTGACTCAGTGCAGTGAAGTTGGGGCTGGAATTAAGAATTGAGTTGGATGTCAAAGCCCTAACCAAGTGTAGCAAGGTTGAGGCTGGGTCTCATTCAGGGATTTGGGGGAAAATCCCCCAACGAGATAGACTCATTGGTTTGAGGGCAGGTTCCAATCTCCTTTTGCAACCCATGCACTGCCAACAGACATCAAGTGCCCATACATGGACTTTGTCCATTCAGTATTTCAGTATACTTGATTGTGCCAAGTTAAAACATTGGAAATCAAGAAGCATTTGTGATGTCATCCATAATGGAAGCCAGTGAGAAGCATGGATGTATTTCTTAAGAGTAAACTTCGAAAGAATTGGTTTTGCTACAATGTCCAAAAATGGAGCAAGGAAAAAACATCTTTGATATGTTAAGTCTAAGGCACGGGACCCATAACCTTGGGGCCATAACCTGTATAGCAAGTTCTATGCAGGGGTAACAGACTAAGGATGAAGAGAAACTCAGAATAGGGCTGGATGTTATATACATACCTAGATGTCTGTGGGTTCAGTATGAACGCTACGGACTTCGAGACATGAAAATTGAACTACAATATCGCATGAGGGAGGATAATCCTCGAGCATTTGAGTAAGAGCCACTCCAGCCACCTATAATCATGATTACAACAATGATTTTGTCAAGGTCAAGTCAGGTGCATGACTAAGAGCTGCGGAGGGAACTCAACTTTTATGAAACCTCGGTCTATTTGAGACCTCGGTATCGACTTGAGACAAGTTAAAAAGTCAAATTGTACATATATTGAATACAGCATGTCTATGATAATTGACCGTTGCCACTGGAAAATCACACACTATCAATGTACTGTGCCAGGACTTTCGAGGCTCCGCAACTCCGGGGTACGATGCGGCGCGTAAAAGGCTTTGCGCAACTATAAAAAAAACTGATCAGTTCAGTCCCTTATATTAGTGGATGAGCTCACCTTGTACTTCCAGTCATCATAACGCTAGCCTCTGGCATGATTTCCTTACCATCTTGACCAATAGCTGGTGAGATTGAGACAGTGGCCAAGACAGTCGCAATTGCAATCCAGAGGCTGTCGTCAGCGAGGAACCGACCAGGACATTTCCTTTTGAAATAGTGGAATAAGTGCTGCCGATGCACCACGTCATTTCATTAAATGCTGCTTACCTGGGTCCAAAGCCAAATATTACAGATGTGTACGGTTCTTCCGTCCTTCAGGTGCAGGCAGAAACCGCGTTGGGTCAAATTTAGTACCATCCTTGTAAACGGACTCGTTGAGGGTCATTGCTCTGACAAAAGAACCTCTCGTCAACTGATGCCAGGGAAGAGAGAAATCAACCTTATGTTTGCGATAATAGTGGCATCCTTCGGAATCGACATGCCCCTGTAAACATCGTCTTCTAGAGCTCTGTGGGGCATGCCTGTCATACAAAGCAGAGGGTGAGTCAAGAATTTTTCTATAGAATTATATCGTAATTCACCTGCCGGAGCAGCTTGATTCCACCTTACACTTTGATTAGCAAGACCTTGTTGTCAACCACTGTGTCAAATATATACCTGATTACTTCCTGCAGTATACACTCCAGATATGGAAGCTTTGCTCGATCTTCAAACCTCTGGAAGGCGGTCGGTTCCAATTACTGTATCAATCTCCCTGTGGGCTCGAACTTGACATTCCGGATAAAGAACCATAGCTAGGATGAAAAATGAAAGTGTGGAGGACCCCTTCGTTTGCTATCGATCTAGTTGGTTCTATTGGAGAGAGTGGTTTGAACTCACTGATTCCGTGCCTCCAACATACGCGAGTACTGAAGTAGTTTTGATCTGCTCAAACTGACGTGATTTCTCGGGACTGTCGTCCGGCAGTTTATCAGGATTGTAGGAAACGAAGGATGGTACTACTATTTATTTAGTATACTATAGTTTTTATATTATTTTATATTTTATATTTTGGTTTTTATTGATTACGCTTTTCTTTAATTTTCTTTAATTTTTTTTATATTATGGTTATGGTTATGGTTTCAAATAAAATATTTGGTTATATAGGTTTTTTTATATTTATATTTATAATATGGTTTAGGTTTGTTTTAAATGGTGATGATAATAAAGGGAATTCGGTGAATGAGAATATTAGTTCAACTACTGCTTCAGCTTCAGCTACAGCTTCATTTGGGAAATTTGTTGATGATGATGAAGTAATTGTTGCTCATCAGATTATTGAAAGAGATAAAGTATGTGAAATGGTCTTGCAGTCCCGCTAGCCTAAATGAATCTTTTAACAATGGTATATAGCCTTTGTCTACGCTAAGTACACACCATCTGCTCCACTGTCTTTGCTATGGGATAATCCATAAGATTTCGAATCGTTTTCGCAGACTTACATGCGAAAGTTGCATAGTATGTGCCTGGAAACCAGGATGGGAAGTCTACCGCAGTCAAATTTGTCTCGCTATACATACACAAGATCAATGCTCACGAATATGAAAGAAATCTATCGGTGTGGCTCCCGGAAGGCCATTTTGCTTCAAAATATTACAGAAGTCGGAGACGATCTCGATGTACGGGTCAGTTGCCATGGTGGGTCTATGACCAAAGGTTATGTTAATGATGACGGATGCTGCAAATCTGTCTTCAAAATAAGAGCTCTTGGCTAGAGCCTGAAGGAAAGGATGTGCACCGAAACAGGACGTCATTGTGGTCTACAGCCGAAGACGAAAAGTTCTGAGCCAAAAGTCGAGCCTCGTGAACTTGAATAGCATGGTATCTTTTGGCAGGAAATATGGTGGACGACCCAGCCTTCCGACATACGATATGTATGTTTTGATTCAACCCTGTGCTTTCGTTTCGATCAATTTTTACAGTCTGGGCATATCAAGCCTCTTTTTCTTGATGAATGAAGATGGCGAAGAGTACCAGGCTCAGCGCAAGATGTTTCGGCATTATTTCAATAAAGAGAAGTGCCTTGCTTATCAAGCAAGTCCACAGTGGCTTGCACGCTGTTCAGAATGATGAATGTCTTGTTAAGAACCTAAGGTGAACTATATCCCCTGTACTCTTGTCATATTAGAGACTTTTGATTGGGCATCAGGGAATGGGAGTATTACCGTAGGTTTTACTCAGTCCATGGAAGAACAAATTCTGGCATATGGAAAGTACGAGATGTGCATGCCCAATGAATGGAAATGATGGGGGCCCAGGTGGCAATGGCAATTGTTTCCGAGAACAAAGAATTTCCCAGATGATGGAGCCAATTCCACCCAGAGCAAGAGAGAGGGAAACACTCGGAGCCATAGCTAGAACGACAAGAGACTAAAACGGAGCAAGATTCCAATGCATCATTGCTTTATGTAGTCCTGATGACCCATAAGTATGTACTTCTGTTCGCCAGTTCAGTTTGGTCTTCAATCTTTCCAGTCATAAAGTCAGCTTGGTCACATCAAACCTTTGAATCCAGTAGAAAGATTTCTAGCACATTCAACTATGCTCATCACTTGAAACTTGGGATCTAGGTGAATCAATAACACTCAACCTGTTTCCAACTTGGTTTGGTTTGAGCAACAGTCGCGTCGTCGAGTCCCTTCACCGAGGATGGTTGAGTTCCCACATCTGCCGGTGTCGGCCAATCCGCTGGCCGTTCAGTATCGATGGGCAGGTTCGACATTTCAATACAATACTGCATTCGAGCAGACTTTGCCTTTTTTTTTTTTTGATGGCTCGTTCTTCCTTCTTCTTATCTGCTCCGGCGGAGCGGAGGTTCCAAAAGCCTGAGGCTTGCTGCAGCATAATGTGATGATTGTTTGCTCGAACAGGAAAGCTTTAAACCTGCCTAGTCTCGATATTGAAGGGACTGTCAACAGCAAGCCCCTCCTAATGATAGAAGAAGCCAACTTGACAGGATTCCCAGTTTTCCAAGCCTTAGACAGGTTTTCCGGTCCGAGTCTGTTTGAAACAGGAACTGAATTCGGTAAGGACGCTGAGACCTTGTGCCGGTAGCCGGCTCGTCATCTATCGACGAATGCTGACCAAGCATGTTTGGCGGTTCGGACGCGCTGTGATCCTGTAGTCGCCTCCTTTTTGATCGGATCATCGGTCAGAAAAGAGGCCACATATCATTTTTATTGACTTTAAGAGGCTGGTTTAGAGGTTCCTCTGCAACCCATTGCATAGCACTGTTGTACCTGAGTAAGCCATTGAAAACATTGAGTTAGCGGGAATCAGCCGCCGAAGCGACCACTTTTCTTAAAGGCGGCGACGTAGCTCTGGCTGTACACTATACCAAAATGTCCAAAAAGGAAGAGAAAGCAAAATCGTGAGAACATGACGAAACCCAAGAATCGATACATGTCCAAGAGAGTGCACGAAAAGAATTCTCGTGCCGAAAAGATGGTTAAGGTATCAGAAGAACCTATACTGATCATGAGCTTACTGCGGGAACGAAACTTGCTATTCAGAATATATCCTTATTAGCTCGTTCGTAGATCCGCGGCGTGTGATGAGATAGTGACTCATCGACTGACAACTGTAATTGAACCCTTCTTAGAGTAGTGATGCGCAGTGAAAAGTCAACCTAGTCAACGCGGTGATGGCAATCATGACTCTACGAAGGGTGTCAGACTGCTGAAATGCAGTGTACGAGCGACTCTGCGCTCACCTGTCGATGATATTGGTGGTAATAGTGCAGGACCGTTACACAGACCGTTGCATGTACACGAGACATCACGGACCCTACCAGTGATTCTTGGTATGCTGGCCGCGCAGATGCCTCTGAAACCGCTCCTTACCCCGCAATCCCGCGGTTACGTCGATAGTGAGCTCTTCTACGAAGCGAAATCATGACATAAGCGAACGCGTGATCGCGACACGAGACGCGCCCATTCTTTCGCTGAACCTCTTTTCTATCCTTCCGGTTCTCAAACTATGTCTGATGACGATGGTAGGGGATCTGCGCCGCCCCCGCCGGCCATACTAGATGCTTGTTCGTCCTTCTCAGGCGTGGCAGTTATGACAGTATTTTCAACTGACAAGTTCCCTTGAAGCTGCCGATGACACAATACGGATACTCCTCGCAACGGACAATCATATAGGCTGCAATGAGCGAGATCCAATTAGAGGTCAAGATTCGATAAATACTTTCAGAGAAATTCTTCAGCTTGCTGTTAAACAAAATGTAAGGTGCCGTGATTAATGTCTCTCTTTTTTGGTGACACGATGTGCAGGTCGATTTTGTGCTTCTCGCAGGCGATCTTTTCCACGAGAACAAGCCCTCAAGAGAATGCTTATACCAGACAATGGCGTTACTGCGCGAGTATACAATGGGAAACAGACCAATTCAACTGGAGCTTTTGAGTGATCCTGACGAGGGAAAAGCCGGCAGTTTCTCGTTCGTATGGCTGGATATGTCATTTGTGAATTACAAGTCATTTAGGTCATAGGTTTCCCGCCATAAATTACGAAGATCCCAATTTCAATGTCGGTATACCCGTCTTCTCTATTCATGGCAATCACGATGACCCTCAAGGCGCTGGTGCGGTGCGTGCTTACATGCTTAAATTCTTCGTCGACTTTTCCAACAATAGAAATGCACAGGAAGGTGCTCTCTGTGCTCTCGACGTTCTCTCCGTGTCTGGGCTCGTGAATTACATGGGTAAAATCGACCTTCCTCTCTCTGATGCCAACGCTCCCACCACGGGAATTGCCGTTCGTCCAGTGCTTCTCCGAAAAGGGACAACTTACCTAGGTCTGTATGGTGTCGGTAACGTCAAAGACCAGCGAATGCATTTTGAGCTACGAAGTAACCGTGTCAGGATGTTCATGCCGCGTGACAAGGAGAATTGGTTCAATATTTTGCTCCTACATCAAAACCGGTGGGTTCTTCTGTCAAGGGCGCCATGTCGTATTTAAATATCTATCAGCATCAAACACGGTCCTCAAGAGTCAGTTCCTGAGGGCATGTTTGACGATAGCATTGACCTCGTTGTATGGGGGCATGAGCACGATTGTAGGATCGTCCCAGAACCTGTCGCAGGAAAAAACTACTATATCACTCAGCCGGGTTCGTCTGTGGCAACATCGTTGGCTGACGGAGAGGCAATTCAAAAGTGAGTTGTCCAATCGTCTACGAGCTGTGGTGATTGATGACCCTCCAAGACATGTTGCCCTTCTCCAAATTCAAGGCAAGGAGTTTCAGCTGACTCCCATTCCATTACGAACGGTGCGGCCGTTCGTCATCGAAAGTGTCGTACTTGGCGAAGTTGCAGAAGAGGAAGGTATCGATCTTTCAGACCAGATAGAGATATCGAAGTTCTTGAAAACGAGGGTACGTTTCTTTTTAATGTCATCGGCTGATCTCAATCGCGATTTATGGTAGGTCAATGCCTTGATCGACAAAGCCAACCGACTTTGGGATGAGCGCAACGCAAAGGCAGCCGAAGATGGTGAAGAAGAGTTCCCTCGGATGCTTCCCCTTGTGCGCCTCAAGGTTCGTATCAACGTTACGTCTTACCAATTACTCACAGAATTTTTTCCCTATCAGGTAGATACTACTGGTGTCACGGCCACTTCGAACCCTATCCGATTTGGGCAAGACTTCCAAGGCCGCATCGCAAACCCTCGTGATGTACTAGTATTTCATAGGTCCAAAAAATCTGCTACGCGTGGTGGCAAGGTCGCGATTGACCAGCCTGAGCTCAGCATTGATGACCCAGATTTGAGCGTATCGGAAAAATTGGCCAAGGTCCGCGTGGCTACGCTTGTAGAAGAGTACCTCTCAGCGCAGGAGCTACAGTTGCTCGGTGAGGGCGGTATGTCAGATGCGATACAGATGTTCGTGGAGAAGGATGATATACATGCAATCGAAACGTGAGTTTTGACTCATCACCTTTGGCGCCTGAATGAGAGTTCATAGGCTCTTGAAGACACGTGGTGAAGTCGCTGAAAGTTTTAATGAACAATGTACAGGGAAGTGAGGAGGTTAATGAAGATGAGGTAGTTGATATGGTACGCCTTGTTCATTTTCTGCAGAATGTTTCTCATTTCTTCCTGCAGCTCGTCAAAGCGAAAGAACAGCATGAGAAAAATTACGCAGAGAACAAAGCAAAGGCTCTAATTACCAAGGTAGTTGTGTACCGCTCAAAAATCCAGGAACATATCTAATTGTGCTACAGAAAGGCAAAGCTCCAGCTAGAGATGATGATCAATCAGACGATTCCATGATGATGGACATCGATGCAGGAGGTGTCAACGGTTCTGACTTCGAAGAGGAACCTGACTCAGATGTTCCTCCACCCAAGAAGAAGAGGGCGGCTGCGCAGCCAAAAAAGGTACCTGCAAAGGCACCCGCGAAGAAAGCTCCTGCTAAAGGCCGAGGAAAGAAAGCTGTTGTCGTAGGTTCCAATCGCTACCGTTATCTGAATTATGATGTCAGTTTGATAAACAAACAGAGCGACGATGACGATGACGTTATTGAGATCGACGACGATGAGGAAGAACCACCCAGACCTGCGAAAAAGACGAGTCGTGCTGCTGTGTTAAGGTACGATATTGATCGTCTTGATGATCCCCACGTGTGTCAATCGTATCTTCCCTCCAGCCAGCCTACGAAGAAGGCTCCTGCGAAGAAGAAGACGACAACACCGGCTGCTGCTGCCGGGCGCTCTTCAAGAGCGGCAGCCACGAAAGCTAGGGGAAAGATGGTGGTATGTCATATCAGTTCGAGCAGTAGTCCTTGTTCTGATACTCTCAATTGTGCAGGCGGACGATGATGATAGCGATTAGTTCCCCGTTGCATGGTTAGACCTCCCGTTGTTATTGGGGGTGGGCGCCTTTTTAGGCTGTCTCCTATCTCATCAATACTAATTTTAGTTTGCTGCCCTTGCCGTACTTATTGGGAAACTCACCCTTGCTTGATTTAATCCTTCTGGGGCTGTGCAGAGTGCACATTGAACACCTCTTCTTTCCTCGATGATTGCATGTAACTGTAAGAAACAATTGCGAATAAGAAGCTTCGAATGAGGCGAGTGTCTTCTGCATATTCACAGCACTTCCGACTGATAAACAGCAACCCCTCCGTTCTTGAAAGAAGAGCCTGAGGAGGATGTCCAAGGACGCTGGTTGCTATGGATTTACTGCGGAAGTGCTGTCAGCTGTGAATTATTTTGGGTCAAGGAACACATCGCGGCGTCAGGGGGTACGGTGCCAAATCATCCTTCTGGCCCTCTGACTTCCCGAGCAAGCAATCTCTATGACGATTCAGGCGTGTTTAATTGGATGATCCGAACTTTATTTGACAAAATCTATATGTAAAAGGGCCTTTGGGTTCGACGCAAAGCGGCCAGTACCACTGCGTTCGTCCTGGTCCAGAAACATTATCCATGTCCTTGGCTGTATCTGCTCCATTCTCCTGCAACTCGTGTGAAATCTCCATCCAGCCAGCCTATCCTCGCATTTGCTGCTTAGTCTGTCACGATTTTCACCTTTGTGCAAACTGTGCTATCGGAGAAAATTTACCATATGGCCACTTTGGTTGGCACCCGATTGAAGTATATAAGGAGAGCGGACACTCATCCAAAAGCGCCGTGCTCTCACAAGTGACAATCTCATACGCTTCTCGTAATTCCCAGCTGAGCCAGTCGGTCAATCTCAAAAGCCTGCAGATTCCACGCAGCCCACCTCCGTCCGTTCTTGCGCATCCTGATACTACTTTCCTTATACCGACAACAGTCGTATCCCAACAGGACATCCCGCTATCACAATCTGGCTGGGAACCGTTTTTCCTACCGGATATGACTCCAACCTTGACCTACACGGCTCTTGCGAACGAAATCTTTACGTACCTCGACCCGCAGAATGTTGATACACTTGTCCCGGAGGCATTGTCACAATTTCTTGACGACATGGGATATCTTTCAGACGAGAATTATTGTAAGAAAAACTATTCTGTGACCGCTCTCGGAGACTGAGATAAGGTGATAGGGAAAAATGGATCCAAAGCTTCATTAGAAATATCTGATCCCGATATGTCGATTCTGTCTGACCGCGACAAGGCTCTCAAAAAAATCTTCGACTTATTCTCGATTGAACACCATCTCCTTCCCCGCCCATCGGCCGCACACCGTCTCCCTACGATGCCTGTGATAACCCGTAAAGGCTTTATCGATGTTACTTCGATCGATCTTCTTATTGAGCCCTCACAGCAATGGGATCGCATGAATCGCGTGCTAAGCAAATACAACTTGCCCATTTATCAGCGCTGGGGAGACCTCCCGCGCAGTGTTCTCCCGCCAGTTCCGGCACGGGCTATGCTGAATAGGGTGATGACTACGGCAGAGATCGCCAGACAGAAGGCTTCAAAAGACAATGGAACCGTTCCTGAAAAGCGACTTCAGATGGATCTACAGATGTTCGAGCTGCAATCGCCATTTTTCGTCAGCCCACGCCACTGGCCAGAGCCCCAGGCGAGTATTCGTTAGTAACTCCGTTCTTAAGGCATGTATTTACGAGTATCAGACCTAGGGCATTTCCATCCAGATAGGTCGAGTTTTATCCTAGTAGCCCGATTTGCCTGGTCATGGCCAGCGTGAATTAAAGTAGTTGTGCTTAACCTGGTCCCTAGATTTCAAGAACCTTGCGAATTCTACTAGTCTTCATCTCAAGCACTTAAGCCGAGCCAGCTGCTGGGGCATACCGCGCAGAATCATAACATATACATACTTTGGCTATCATTGCCCGTGGTTTGTGACCCATCGCTCAAATTTTCGGTTTCGGGTAACTCCGATTTGCATATCCATTTCAACCGTAGAAACTTGACATGTCTTGCTTCGTCCGCTGCGCTCGCTAACGTTGTAAGTCTATCTGTTTGCCTATAATGTTAGTGTAATGACCCTCCATACCATTAATCTGACGTGCCGAGTGTCATCCTCGTCGGGAAAGCCCATGGTGGCCTCATTGCAATGATACAGTAATGGGGATGAGTTTTTTCCGACGTGGTGATCATGTACTTGCAGCGCGCGGCAATCCCGAGCTCTACGGATCACGTCGCTATCTGTCTATCTCTATCTATCTATATATATTACACAATGCATCGTTCCGACGACATTTTAACAGATTCTTGCATATACTGCCACTGTGGCTTTCCTCGATCCGCATGGTGACATATTAATGCAATGTTCTCAATTTCTCGGATCATTCTGTATCGACACTCCATACCATCCATGGTACTATATATCATATGCTGGATCTATGTATCTACTAGTGAAATGATGGCTTGTTGTTTAAGAAATACATTATTATCTTTCAAGGAGCCACTGGGGCATAGCCCTATGTTTCCCCCTACATCATGTACAGGTGTGATTTACAGACACTCCTACTGGCACTCCAATTACTGACAATCAAGCATTCTGGTATAACTTTGTTATTGTGTCTGTCAGGAACATTCTAAGCATTGAATCTCCATCTTGCGCACCTTGTAGGTCTCATCTGACGCGAAAGCGTAGGCAATGTAACTCTCCAGAGAGGATGAATAAGAGGCTGAGCTTTCGTCAACCTGTTCCGACATGATGAGGACCGTAAATGTCGGGCTTCGGGCATCATTCTCTCGGGTCAAAATTTTGATACCAGCAGCTGACGATATACTTCATTATTGAGAATGGACAGCATTGTATTTGTGGATGACAGGCGCTGGAGTAAATACAATTACTAGTTCCCTTTGATGCCTCCCTTGTTCAATACGATGATAGGCACGGCAACTACGCAGTCCCGGGCATCAGCACGTTCAAATCCTTTTCGGACTCTGCCCACTCCCTCCTGGCCACTTCCACTCGCTGCGGAGAGCGAGGCTCAAATATTGCCGGGAATTCAAGTGGTGGGTTAGAAAGCTTCATGTCCAACATCGTAATCAGTATGAGATCAAACAAGCGAGACTAGTCACCTACATCTCCGCAGAATCCCGCATCACTATCATCGTATTGGAATGGTAGACCAGTATTGGGATCAGCTTCGTTAGAAGCACAGATGTTGAATGTCCACAACATTGTTACGATATCTATCCAGAGCGATCGCTCGGCGAATGGAACACCGGGACATGCTGTACAGCTGATAGGTGAGGAGACTAGTGTGGGACCAATTTGGGATAAAAATGCCAACCACGTCGGCCAAAGCCGAAGACACTTGTCTCGTAATCTGGCTTCAGCTGACCTTCAGAGTCGAGGAAGCGTTCAGGCATGAATCGATCCTGATCCTCGAATTCCGACTGATCATGCTCAATTGCCCTGGGGTTGGTTTATAGTTCAATATCACTTGTTGAGTGAGCGTTGAATGGCTTACTTACCACGTAACCGGAAAGATGACACTGCCCTTGGGAATGAAATATTCTTGTCCATTATGGTAAATTGTGTCGTCGGCATTTGACGAATGCGGTATGCCGAACCGAGCTACTTTCAAAGTCAGCCTTTTGAACATGTATTTTGAGAGCATTAAACATGCCTGCAGGGCGCCAACGGAGAGTTTCTGTCAAGGAGTCGGTGTAAGAAGACGTTCAAAGGATCAGATTATGACATACCTCGAACAACAGCTTCTATATAGGGAAGAAAAGGTCGATCTTTAAAGGAAGGTAAGCGATCAAGTCCTACGATAGCGTCTATCTCTTCTTGTGCTGTGGCGACCCACTCGGGATAACGAATACAGGCAAGGACAAAGGTCTGGAGAGCTGTTGTGGTCTGATATGATGTGAAAATCAACGGGACAAAGAAACATTCACAGAGTTTACCGTCTCAATGGCGGCCTGATGTTCAATCAGTTACATTGGATGAAATAGGTTATATTAATATATTGTTCACCGCTGCAAACTGTCTCATCAAGCGACGCTGATCTCCTTCAGGTTTATCTTCACCTACAAAGGTAGCAGCCCATCTGTGAGTCGTGTAGGTAAACTTGGTGAACTTGATCATAATAAGAGAGCAAGAGACATACGTTTCCATGCCAGATGAATTGCGTCTTATAGCATGATCTATCAGTTTCTCATAGAGTGCATCGTGTCTATCCCGAAAGGATTTTGCACGTATTCGCCATGACATTGGACCAGGTATCAAGTCCAGCAAGGGGAGGAAATTAGTTATACTAGCAGTAGGAACCGTAAGGTAGACTATCTCAGCGAGGGCCTGATCGTCAGTGATAATTACGGGAGTCCGTCGAAATGACCACAATACACTCACGGCAAGGATCTCTTTAAGTTCCGTTTCGTGTCCAGTTGGACAGTGAAGGCCAAATGCTGCTGTAAGTATTGTACTGGATCCAACTCTAAGAAATTCAATGATTGATAAGCTCAGCGACTCTTTCACAAGAATACACAGACTACCTTTCGATGTGGTGGAACCAGTTTTTCCCGCCATCGTCGAGGAGATGCTGGATATTCAGAACAGCTTCAAACTCTTGAAGCAACTCCGTTTTCCCCGTTTTTACGACAGACATGACGTTATTTGTCAATTTGCGACCTATCAAGTGCGCCTCAGAGTACTCCTCGCCAAAGCCCCAGAGATCATTCATAGGATCGACGTGATTGCGCTGAAATCACTAATGATCAAGAGCTCTGGAGTGATTGTAGAGAACAGCACACAAGATAATACAGATTTGGTCGCGACGAATGCTTGGCAGACTGCTTTTCTAGTAGAGTCTTGGCCACTTTCATTTTCCCAATCAGAATGACAGTCTATGGATATATTCAGAAGACATTGATATTTGGACAGGAAGTGACGTCCTACCGATCCTGCCAAGTTCAACGATACAAGACCTCCATATTGTTCAAGGAGGCTCCTGAAGTACGTTGCAAGATGCTATTCAGCATTGCGGGGTCTCGTTGAGCTTCTGTAATTCAATGTGGCAGACACACAAGACATACATTCTTGGGCACTTGTAGGAGGTTCCCAAGCAGTGGAATTCCAGTCGGTCCTGGAGGTAAGACGCGACCACCCTTCGAGCTCGAACGCCAAACGTACAGGCTCCAAAGTGCAACAAGAATGATACTGACAGCCAGTTGGCTGGTGCTTGACATGCGGGGCGAAAATAGGTACCGTAAAAGCTCCAGGCATACATATTTATATACAGAGGCGTCATTATGACCCCCTGATGCGATCTGACGCTGCTGCACCCCAATGCGATCCGATGCTGCTGACATCCCTCGATGCGATCCTCCGTTGTTACACCCCGTTGGTTTAAAGGTACAATTGGCTGATCACATGTGATATATTGGAAGCAGGACTTCAAAGACATCGACAACAACTTTTGTACGAAAGAAGATTGATGGTAGAATTCGAAGATTATTCCCTCTTCGGTGTAGCGCTGGCGCCAGCTCATCAGAATCGGCGTCACTAACCTAGTGAGTGACACCCCCGTCAGTGTTGGACTCCAAGGGGTTATTAACCCCGATTTTTTTTGGCTAAGGCTTATCTATCAGAAGGGGTTATTCACACTCCGACCAAAAATAGAAGGTGCTCGTCACTTCCCCAAAATCATCGCCGGATCCTTCCAATTCTCCGTCATCAGGTACCCCTCTCCTTGTCATCTTCTTCATTCGCCAACAGTTCCATCAAGCGAGCCTCTTCTATGTATGGTTGCCTTCTTTTGATCCGCCTCAGCTGCTCATCAAGATCAATCTCTTCCCGCCCTCCGAACAAGAGATCTAGGGATCGTGGGAGCCATTTGGAGCGTTGTCGGCCATAGACCGCATCGAGTAAGCCATCATCAGATTCATCATCACTTTGCTCCTGTTCCCTACACACCCATTTTGCCATTTCCTTCCGCCAGTCTTTTCCAGATTTCACAAGGCCTGACCTGGATTCATCAACATTGTCTTTCTCATTGCTCTCACTACTGTCCTCAAGTAAATTGGCATTGCGTGGTACTGCTAGAAAGCTTCGCTGCTTTCTCTTTCTTGTGTTTTTGGCAGTTTAATTGGTATTCAACAAGGCTGGCATCCTTATGTGAGGCTTGAATATCAGCACTAACCTGTGTTCAAGAGGCATGAGAATAGCAGTAAGTTCAGTTTATTGTTTTACAGACCTTTGCCATTTTTTCAATCCATGTCAGTGTCAGGCAATTCTGTAAATGGGTTTTCTTGATTTTGAGGCCAGAAAAGTTATGCTCTACCCCTGCCTGATTCACAGAGATACCAAGAAGGAGGATTGCAAAGTCAGCAAGGTCAGCAATAGATGCTACAGGAAGAAAAGCTTTCCACATGGCCAAAGGTTTATTCCCCTATGAAATGTGAGTTTTATTTACCAATTTCCGTCTGAATAACTCACATTTACTTGTAAGAAGGTCATTTTATTCTTCTCTCAGTCTTCAAATGGCCCATGCTTGCTGAGATAAAAGAAGAAAGCCTCTGATACTTCTTTTTCCTTTCTGAGCTTTATTTCCTGGTATTCTTCTTCTTCAACATCAGTCTGAGGGAATTTGGGAGGTTGCAAAGAGATACATCAATATGTTTAGTTGATGAACAATTCAGAATTCATGTTCATACAATCAATTAAATTTGCTTGCCTCCATTAGAATGGTATGAAGCATGAATGGACTAATGCCTGCCTTGGGACCAAACTACAAAACTCCTTCAAATGGGTTCAAAATGAGGGCCAGCATGACATTGGCTGCTCAAGGACTTTTCAATGTTTTTTTGTCACTGATTTCTTTGTGTGTTTCTAATAATATAAAAGGATACCTGCAAACAATAAGATCACCTGATCTGGATGCATAATGTCAGTCTGGTCAATATTCAAACCAAGACATATTGGCTCTAGTTCATCAATTACAGCCTTGAGTCTGTGCCAGAAGCTGTCATCCTTGATGATGTCAAAGTGGTTGATGGCATCATTGAAGAGAGCTTTTTATTCTTCTTTTGGTTTCTTTCACTACCCATCTGCACAGCTAGATTTACTGCTGGCACTGGAGACTGTTTCCATTGGGAAAATTGCAAAAGAAACATGTTATCCCATTTTTAAAAGGGTATTTCTTATGAAAAAAGGCTCCAGACAATGGAAGAAGACTTTTTTCTGGATACAAATCTGTTCAAGAAATGGTTTAATGTGTTTCTTTTTCAGTATTTCCACAAGGAAACATTATTGGCTGCCAGCATATGGAGTCTTCACATCTTGAGATAATCAAAGGCAATAAAATGGGTATTCCAACAACTCATGTTAGCAATGAGAAATGCAAGAACCTTCCCAGAATTTGCTGACTCAACAGCATCAAAAATGGAATGGACCAATCCATAATTGAGTATCTGACCAATGAGGTTGGTATCTTTTTCAGCAATTACTGCACCTTCCTCATTCACCACAAAGTAATCTCCAGCCATCAGTTGAAACTGAATATTGATGTCTTAGAAATTGTTTTTATCAAAAGGAGATTGACAAACCTGATGGGCACAACATGGTGGACCAAGTGTAAGAGTGACCTCTGGAGGCTGTGGCTAAGTCACACAGCTGGCAGAGGGAGATTCAAAGTATATTCAATGTCTGTGAGAAGTTCTAGAGGTCTAACTACTCACCTGGCAGAGGGAGATCCAAAGAGAACAAGTCTGAGGATTCCCAATGCCAGTGTTTGGAAAATTCACTCTAGAGCTTCTAATAAAAACACTATATAACACTAAGTCAAGAGTCCAATCCCAAAGGTGGAAATTCATCTTGACTGGCCTCAATCTCCAGCCTCCTGGGGCATAGCCACTCCAAAGTAGTACCATTGGATAGCCCTGGTTTGAAAGTACCTGTCCCCAAAAGATGAAAGGGTAGGGATGTGAGGATGGCTCATAACAAGGAAAATAAGAATGGGGTCTGACTTGGACAGGTCCCCTGACATCCCCTCCCTTCTAGAGTGCAGCATCCTGATGCACCAAATGGAAGAAGTTGTGTATTGCTTGGTCTGCCACAGAGATGGGGTAGATGCCTCAAAGGCCTTTCAGAGCATTAGGCTGCTGGTGGTAGAAGTCCTGAATCAGAGCTGGTGCATGTATGTTTGCCTGCAGTTCCCAAGAGATGTCCTCAATGCCATATCCCTTCTACTTCACCTTGAACTGCAACTTCCCATGAAACACTTTACTGTCCAGTATCTCTTCCACCTCATATTCTTCATTGTTGACCAGCACTGGCAGTGGTGGCAGTTTTGGGCATCAGCCTGGAATGGGATTTTCTGGGGCTGTGAATAGCTTGACAACATTGAAGACAGGGTGCAGCTGGCATAGA
This sequence comes from Termitomyces sp. DKA64, assembly GCA_017657295.1. Taxonomy (NCBI): domain Eukaryota; kingdom Fungi; phylum Basidiomycota; class Agaricomycetes; order Agaricales; family Lyophyllaceae; genus Termitomyces; species Termitomyces sp. DKA64. The sequence goes on along the minus strand of JAGGAV010007998.1, from coordinate 213 downwards.
CTTGCAGGAAGCCTCAGCCAATAGGCTAATGGCCCTCCTGTCTCTCCACCTTGAATAGTACCAGGTGGCAGTGGGACAGCTTCTATGATGGTCATGTTGTCTTTATGTCAGAGCTGTCCAGGTAGACATGATCTCTAGGCTTGTATGCAGGGGCTGGTGTCCTTCATTGATTGTAGTACTGTGTCATGTCCTCCTTTGCCTTTGCTAGTGCCA
>JAGGAV010007997.1:0-22950 GCA_017657295.1 Termitomyces sp. DKA64 | reverse complement strand
CAGTTACTAATACTATTTGACTAAGCAGGCCCTGGTATGTAATGGAGTATGACTAACAATAATCAATGCTGAGTAAGATCCATGCATATGACTCATCAAGGCTGACTACTAGAAGATGGAAGGGGATAAGGCAGGCCAAGCAGTTGTTTGGAGGTGCTAAGAGTGGGTGCATCATCAGACTAAGCTCAGAATAGAGTTGGGCATGGTCTGGAGACCAGTCCCCTTACATCAGCCCCTCCTCTAGATTTGTTACCTTGACAAACAGTGTTCACCTTCCCTGGGTTGGGTGAGAGCAATGAGCAGTGTTAGTGTCACACAGGGCCATAGGGATACCTTGAGTATAATGCCCAAAGGCATAGTCAATGACCATTGGGGATGACAGAGCTGGAGTCAGAGTAGAGAGGGCTATAGGTGAGCCAGCAGGCAGTGAAGGTGCAGCTGGGGTTGGTACAGGAGTTGGTTCATCCCAGTCTGTAGGTTCTGAGAAGTCTGAGATAGAGTTGAACATAGGAGCCATAGAAGGAGGAGGTGGTGCTGACAAAGTAGAGGGTTTGGGGGTGGATGAAGCATTTTCCCTAGAGGAGGCCAGCACAGCAACTGCCAGCACAGCATTGCCAGATTGCTGCTTATGCAGTGCATGCACACACTTCTTAGCAATGCACTTTCCAAAGACAACAAGAGCTTCACTGGTCTGCTAGTCAGTGCCCCAGATGGTGACAAAATGTTGGCCTTCACTACCAGCTGAGCCAACTGCAAAGGCAGCCAGCTGGGAGCCAGATAGATCATGGGCTTGTTTAAGGCCCTGCCCCTGATGTCCAACAATGTGTGCAACAAGAGAGTGGGGAGCTTGAGGGTGCATTCATAATGAGGGACTTTACTATTTATAGGAGGGAGATCCTGAGCATGGGGGATGGCCAGGGGAATATTAGAAGTAGAGCATGCAGCCCATCAGGAATAAAAGGGGGGCATGATAGGAGTGTGGGGAAACTTGGAGGGCTTAAGATGGCTAGGAGGAGCAGAACAATGGGCAGCCAGAGCATTACTATGCTTACCAGCAGTTTGGGCAGCAGCAATTGCATGTCCACCCTCCAGGGTGGCTAGTCTGTTTTTGAGGGTAGCAAGTGTCAGCTGCATCTGCTGAAATAGAGAGAACTAGTCAGCAGTCCCATGAAGCATCATGGACAGGCCTGTTCTAAGAACAGGAAGCATGCCAGAGGCCAGGTTGGGAGGGCAAGCAGAGGGGGCTGCTGTAGGTGTATGAGTCATTGGAGTAGAGGAAGACCAAGAGTCAGAAGACATAGTAAGGGATAGAATGGGTTACTGTGGGCTAGAGGGGCAGATAGTGTAGGAGGCTGAACAACCTGTAAGGGCAAGGCTTAGCATCTGCAGAACTCCTTCCTCAGAGCAGTGATGCAAGTGTCAAGTGAGAGTCAAGCAGGCACAAAGGCAGGCAAAAGTTGGGTGAGGGGCAGGTAAGGCAAGCAGAGGGTCAGACATTGCTAGGGAAGCTTACAGTTGAGTTGGTGGATAGGCCAGGGGAATACTGCTATTGTTCAGCCTGGGGATATGCTATCCACAGGCTGCCTATATATACTACATTGGTGGCTGTACAGTTACTAATACTATTTGACTAAGCAGGCCCTGGTATATAATGGAGTATAACTAATAATAATCAATGCTGAGTAAGGTCCATGCATATGACTCATCAAGGCTGACTACTAGAAGATGGAAGGAGATAGAGTGGGCCAAGTGGTTGTTTGAAGGTGCTAAGAGTGGGCATGTTGTCAGACTAAGCTCAGAATAGAGTTGGGCATGGTCTGGAGACCAGTTCCCTTACAGTATTGTCAATTACTTTTCTAATATAACTTTGGATTCCCCTCTGTTAGCCATGTGATTGAGCCACAGCTCCTGGAGGTCACTCTTACAGCAAAACAAGTCTCTAACTCTGGTCTAGAAGCCCCTCATAGCCTGCAAGGAGTCTCCAAGCCCCTACTCATTGCTTTCCCACCAGGCTTAAACACCCACAAAACTCTATGTCTCAGCTTGCCAATCTAGACAGTCCCCCAGAGGCTCTGGCCCTACAGGATGAGGCCTGGACTTGTTTGCTACACCTAGAGAACCAGGTACAATTGACTCAATCTTCCCTTACTCACCACATGACCAAACTCTCTACCCTTTGCCAAACCACTGACCACATTTTCCAATCCCTCCAGATGCTGCTAGAGCACCTGACTCCTATCACTGCACCACTCCTAGCAGCCCTGGTAGTCCCCCCAGGAGCTCTGGTAAATCTCTGAGCATGGATTCCACATCCCATGCTCCCAGATGTGTACAATGGTGACTGCTCCAGCAGAGAGTGCTTCCTCCAGACCTGCCTCACCTACATTCATCTCAGCAGAGATGCCTTCAACTCCAATGCATTAAAAATAGCCTGAGTACTGTCATACATGGAGACTGGATGGGCCTCCACCTATGTACTATGGGTGTTTTGATGCCCTAGAGGTGTTGGAAGCTTTATAGACTGGGCTGCCTTTGAAAAGGACTTCTAGGCAGAGTTCTTTTCAATCAATCCTTCAAAATCCACTGCTTTAGTGCTGCACAACCAGGAACAGTATGGGCAGGGAAGGCAGTTGTTGGATGAGTACATTGATTTCTTCTGGGCATTGGTCAAGCAAGCCACCTACCCAGATGGCCTCCAACTGCCTCTATAAGGAAATGCTCAACACTGCAGGATACCCCTACCATGCAATGCAAGAGCCAAGAGACAAGTGAGCAGCAAGCAAGTGCTAACATGGGCAAGTGGCTGACAAGGGTTGAAGCTGAGCAGAGACAGAGTCAGATGATGCTAGGGAGCTCACAATCAATTAAGTGGATAAAACTAGTAAATGCTGCTATTGATTGGTCAAAGAATATTCTATCCTTGTGACTGGCTTATATACTACATCCATAGCTATGCTATGACTAATACTATATGTAGTAAGCAGCCTGGATATGCTAAGCAATGAGTAATCAATATGACAAAAGGAGATATAGAGCTCTGTGTCTACAGCAGGTGACTACTAAGTGATGGGAGTGGAGCAGGGAGAGATGGGCAGCCAGTCTGGTACATCCATAGGGCTAGGCCCAAATAGAGTGGAGTTCTCATAGAGGGTCATCCCCTTATAGCCTCACATTCTAGGATGGCCTGCACTCACATTGATAGAGTGCATTGACAACCTGGCTGAGGGCTGTCTAGACAATGAGCAGGTCACCTCTTGGTATAAGGTGGCCCAGGACCAGTGGCAGCTCAGAGAGATATGATGGGAGCTATGCTGCATGCACCTGACCCACTGCCATGCTCCAGTGACAAGTATTCAGCAGCCTGCTCCCATGCTCCCAGCACCCACTCCTGTCCCAGCCATTCCTACACTGCAACCCCTGCTGCCAAGCATTCCCATGGATGTAGATGCCACCCAACAGTATTGCCCTGTGCCGCTGCTATGCTGGAGATGCAAAAGGCCAGGGCACTTCACATGACACTGCCCACTAAGTCTTAAGGTGCATTACCTCTCAACTGCCAAGCAAGAGGAGCTCCTCCTGCAACTGTTGGCCATGAAGGATGCCACCAGAGCTCTGTCACCAGATGAGCCAGCACCAGAGTTGACCCTGGAGGAGAGTGGTGCATAGGCCCCCCTCCTGGGCCTGGAGGAGGATTTTTAGTCAAGTAACAGATGAGATGTATGCCTCTGTTGCTGAGTACTAACAGGTTCACATGTCTGTCATTAGAAAATGCAATTGAATTCTCTGATGTTGATTATGCTAAGACAGATGAACTTCCAATCCCCCCTTCAGACATACAAACCCCAACTCTGGACCCCAAGCCAGGTTCCCCAATGCCAGTCAGGCTCTGCCTGCATCACCCCCTAGCCTGGGAATGCCAACTGCCCCAACAGTATGTAGTGGCTTCAAACCCCTCTGCAAACTCATTGCACCTTGATGGGAAAATTGAGACCACAGACACTCAGCAAACCTGTGGAGTCACCACCCTTCTAGATAGCAAAGCCATGGGGCTGTTCCTGGACTCAGAGTTTGTGAAGCACCATGGCCTGACCGTGCAGCCACTCTCCAAATCCATTCCAGTGTTCAATATTGACAGGACACCCAGCAAAGCAGGCACCATCAACTCTGTAGTAGATCTTGTTCTCTGCTACCAGAACCACACTGAGCATGCAGTTTTTGTGGTCACCAGCCTAGGCAAGCAGGACATGATCCTTGGCTTCACTTGGCTCTGGGAGCACAACCCTGAGGTAGACTGGGCCCAGAGTAAGGTAACAATGAGCTGCCCCCAGAGGTGTTCCACTTGCACCACTGAGGTTAAGGAAGAGTGCCAGGCTGAGGTTTAAGAGCACATGGCCATTTGGGCTTGCTGTGCAGGCCATCTTCTTTTTGTGGACTTAGACCTTCTGGATCCTCCATCCCTGGCATTCCCCCATAGAGAGACCCTCTACAAAGACAACTGGAGCAGCAGCAGGACCCTGGAGGAGGAATTAAGAGGGGAGTTTTATGGCCTGTGTGACCTGGAGCTCCTGGAAAAGGCAGTAGAGGTCAGAGACTGGATCTATACAACTGCCTTGCATTCATCACCAGCCATTGTAGAGATCCAGGCTAGCCAGACCACATTCCAATGGCTGGCTCAGGCCTTCACCACCAATTCTCCACCTTGGGCATTCTAGGACATTGTGCCTCAATACCTCCACATGTTTGAGAATATATTCTCTAAGGCCTCATTTGACTTGCTCCTGGAGTGCAAGTAGTGAGACCACACCATTGAATTAGTACCAGACTCCAAGCTTGCCAGTTATAAGGTCCACCCACTAGCACCCAAGAAGCAGGATGAGCTGGATGCCTTCCTGCAAGAGAACCTGGACTCCAGCCACATCTGCCCCCCCAAATCTCTTATGGCTTCTCTAGTCTTCTTCATCAAAAAGAAGGATGGCTCTCTCTAACTGGTCTAGGACTACCAGGTTCTTAACACCATGACAGTGAAGAACTGCTGCTCCCTCCCTCTCATTTCTGAGCTCATCAATAACTCCTAGAGTGCATGGTACTTCACTAAGTTGGACATCAGGTGGGGCTACAACAATGTGTGCATCCATGAGGGAGATGAGTGGAAGGCCACCTTCCAGACTAACTGGGGACTGTTCAAACTGCTTGTTATGTTCTTCAGACTTACCAACAGCCTAGCCATCTTCCAGATGATGGTGAATGACATCTTCTGGGACTTCATTGCCAAAGGTGTAGTGTGTGTATACCTGAACAACATCCTCATCTACACCAAAATGCTGGAGGAGTACTGCCAGATCACTTCTGCCAGCACCAGCTCTATCTCAAGCTAGAGAAGTGTGAGTTTGAGCAGACTTGGATCAAGTACCTCAGGCTGATCATCTTGCACAGAGCTGTGGAGATGGATCTGGTGAAGGTAGCAGGTGTGGTGGAGTGGCCAGAGCCCAAGAACAAGAAGGAAGTACAGGCCTTCCTCAGCTTCACTAACTTCCATCAGAGATTCATACAGGATTTTCTCCTATCATGCCTGCCCTCTGTTTGACCTCATAGCAAAGGACTCTGCCTGGAGTTGGGGCCCCCCAGAGCAGACTACTTTCAATGCTCTCAAGCATGCCATCACCTCTGGGCCAGTTCTCCTTTGCCTGGATGACAACTCTCCCTTCCAGGTGGAAGCTGACAGCTCTGACTTTGCCACTGGGGCCTACTTATCATCACAGTCCTGGAAGGATGGGAAGTGGCATCTGGTGGCCTTCTACTCCAAGAGCATGAATGTGGTAGAGCACAACTACAAGATCCACAACAAGGAGATGCTGGACATTGTTTAGTCCTTCAAGGAGTGGCAGCACTTCCTGGAGTGTGCATAGCATAAGTTCAAGGTTTGGACAGATCACAAGAACCTCAAGTACTTCCAAACAGCCATAAAGCTCAACTGTTGACAGGCCTAGTAGTCCCTATACTTCAACTTTGATTTCTCATTGCACCACAAGCCAGGCCATAGTATGGGAAAGCTGGATGCCTGTCTTGGAGAGCAGACCATGATACTGTAAGGGTGACCTCTGGAGGCTGTGGCTAAGTCACACAACTGGCAGAAGGAGATCCAAAGTCTATTCGGTACTGTATAAGAGTCTATGGACATAACTACTTACCTGGCAGAGGGAGATCCAAAGAGAAAAAGTCTAAGGAGCTTTCTGGCCAGGTGTAATGCTTCAGGAAAACTGTGATGAGGCTCAGCTGTGTCAAAGTCAGGTGCTTTCTCAGATAAGATGGCACTAATTGGTGTTCAGCAACAAGTGGGTCTTATTGTCCTCCCCTAGGCTGAAATTTTGACTGTCCTCAGTCAACCAGCATCATGTGATCATTCAGATGGCCTGTGCACATAAGGACAAAACTATAAAATGCCTGGTGATTAGTTGGACTTCATTGTATTCTCTTTCACCTGTCATTCTCTGCTTAGGCATGTCTTCAGCTCTTGCTACCCAACTTGAGAAGCACACTATGGCCCAGGCCTTTCTGAACTGCATTAATTGACTCCTCTCAGTAGCCCATGCATCACTAATGACTAATCCTCAACTAGCCATAATGACAATTTTTAAGATGTGGTTGCACTGGTTTGAGATAGTGGGGAGTGGTGTGGAGTGGGCAGAGTTGGCAACAGTCAACCAAGAATGTTGCTGACTCTATGAGCAATACAAGGCAGAGGATTGGATAAGGGAGTATGAACAACACTTTGTGTGAGTCTCCTTTTCTTGTCTTGTAGTGACTTTTCTCACCTTGTTGGTAGGCTCCAGCTTCTGTGTTGCTGGAGTACCTGCTGGAGGATCTGGAGTTGGGGATGGTGGTGAGTGGTAGCAATGTCACTAAGACTAGCAACATTGCTTAGATAACCTTCCAGTTGCTTGAAAACTTGAGTTCTAATGACCAATTCTTCTTCTTTCAGCATCCACTTCATGAGCTGATGATAGCAACTGGGGCTGGGCATAGAGAGGGTTGTAGAGACATTGAGGCCAGTCCCTCCACTCCCAAATGTGTAGTTGGCAGCATTGCTAAGGAGTCAGTGACATTGCCCAGGCAATTGAGGGCTCCAAAAGGAAAGGAAAAGACAATGGAGGAAGGCAAGGAAACCAATTTCAAAGTAAGCTTGCTTTAATTGCTAGTACATACCAACTATTGCTAATATGTCAACAGGAACCAGTGCAAGACATCTTTATCAACGAAGAACTTGTATGCTTGCTCCAATAGAGGAAGGAGGGGATTGTTGTGGATACAGGGGTAGGCACAGGAGTAGCATTGGAAAGGACAAAGAGGAAGGCTACTGTGTTAGTAAAGGAGAGGAAAGTTTTTAAGGTAGGTCAATAGGTGGTAAGTTATAGCAACTATTGGTATTGATTTTTGCTAACTTGTTCCTTAGTGCAACAACTGCTAGTCCTACAATGACCCAGAGGGCTGCTAGTACCCTTTTGAAACCCAGCCCTGCTACCAATCTGATAGTACACAAAAGGGGTGTTCCTACCATGGTCAGTTGTTGCAAGGACATGAAGGAAAGTTTGTTACTAGGATAATGACTAGGGTGGCTTTGATGAGGAGCAGGTGAGGGAGTTTGTGAGGAGACAGTGGGAGTTAGCAGCTGTAGGCCTGCCAATACAGATCAACCATTTGAGCTTGAATCTGCCAATCAAGCAGGATGAGACAATGGTCAATAGCAGGAAGATCACTATAAGGAGGCAACAAGAAAAAAGTCAGGTGGAAGTGGAAAGTGGGGAAGATGTTAGCAAGAGTGAGGGCAATGGGGAGGATAGTGACAATATTCCTTTGGTGGAGGCCCAGCAACACCCAACAGTTGCTAGCAACCATGAGGACAAGGATGTGTCCATGGGGGATTCAACCTCATTACCAACCATTACCAAGGTAAAGTCTGAAGTTGTGGTGACCAAGGCAGAGGATTAGGCAATGGAGGTGGAGGTGGTAGAGCAGGAGATTGTGGAGGAGAAGGCCCCTTCACCAGCAAGTCTTTTCAGTCACTTACCCTTTGTCACTAACTAGTTGCCTAGCAGACCTAGACTCCTGCCCCACAACAGCAGGTCAGCAACAACAAATTAGAGTGGCTAAGGGAAGACCTAGCTTTACCAACTCCACTGATGCCAGTATTGTCACTATGGGTTTTGAAAGATCAGGTGGCAATGCTGGAGGAAAGGTTTAGATGGGAGCTGAGGGCTGCTAGAGAGGGCTTGTTGAAGTTGAGGGCAAGGTATGCAGTCACTAAATGAACAGTAGTGATGTTGGCAGAGTATTGGGAGAAGTGTTGGGCATTCTTGGGCTGGCAGGAGGAGAACAGAGTCAGTGAGGAGGATTGGGAAGAGGGTGAGCTGGGGGAGGTGCCTAGTGATGATGCCAACCTCAATGCCTAGTGACCACCATTCCCTAAAAAAAATCATTTTCTTCTCATAGACAGACATAGACTAGCCCCCTTAAGGGGCTTCATATCTTTGTATTGTATTGGTAGATTGGCCCCCTTATGGGGCCCAAAAAATGTAACATATTCAAATGGAGGAAAAAGTAAAGAGATCAGAAAAATAAGAACAAAAGCAAATGTTTATAAGTCTGAAATCAAGAAAGAGATAAAGTTAGAGTAATTGGTACATACCAGTGACTGCCAGTGTTAACTGGCAGTTATAGGGGACACACTCAGTAGATCATCATGGCAAGAAAACCCCAAAAGATGTGCCAAGTACTAGTGACAGTTGCTAAGTGCAGCATCATAAAAAAAGGAAAAATGAATATAACAAATGTCTGTAAAATGCTTTCAACAAGTAAAAGGTGGTATAACAAAACAAAGAAAGGGACTTAAGTATGTTTTGAATGGCAGTTTTTGTTAGGAATAGTAGAAAATAGAAAGGTTGGTATTAGTCATTGCTATCATCAGCAATGTTATTAGCATCATCATTATCCACAAGGTCTGTCTGTTCAAGTTGGGATAGTTGGGTAGTGTCAATATTGAATGTGTTGCTATGCACTAAAATACATTCCCTAGCAAAATATGGTACCAAATGGAAGGCTGCCACTGCTTGGTGCAAGACTGAACCATCTAGTTCACAAAGAATGTAAGTGCCTCCACAGTTACAAGATATTACTACCAAAGGGCCTAGGTAACAAGGCCTCATTTTTTTGTTATGCATGACTTTAATCCTAGTATTCCTCATCAGCACTAGATTGCCAGTCTGGAAGTTACAATCTCAGATAGTAGTGGTATGTTCAGCTTCAAAGTGAATGGCAGCTAAACATCAAGCACTAAGGACATTGTCATGTAATTGGTCAAGGTCTTCCTAGCAACATTGCAAATCAATTGCTCAACAGGCTATTAGGTCAGTAGACAACAAGAAAGAGTTCAGCAGTGGTTGGAGATATGTTGCTTCAACAATGTCAGCAGGCAGCAGGGAGTGAGTTCCAGTAACAGCATAATAGGGTGAACAACCCATGCACTTGCAAACTGTAACATGTTCTGACCAAAAAAACTGAGTAAGTGGTGGTACTTCACTTAGACTGGTCACTGTCAACTGCTTTGAAAAGGGCCTGGTGAATGTCAAAGTGGGGCCACTTGACTATGCCATTAGCATGCTTGTTGTAACCTGAGATTTGAATATGGTGCAGGTTATACTTCTTTGCCAGATAAGCAACTGCCTTCAAGATCAGTGTGCTATTGTCAGTAATAATTTTGCTAAGTGCTCCCCAGTGACAGATGATGTCTTTATACAGCCATTTAGTGATTGCCTTGCTAGTCTCCCTAATGGGCATGCAAAACTTGGCATAATGGGTTAGCAAACATTGTCCTTGAATGATATACTTGAACTTATTAGAGGGAGGCATAAACATAGTGTTGATGTATATCTTGCTGAACAAGGGCATGGGTGTAGCAACAGTCAGTGGGATGAGTACTTTGGTCATTTGATGAATCTGGCAGAGGTGACATGTGCAAATATACCAGATGATGTCAGCATTAACCTGTGGCCACCAGAAATGTTCCAGCAAGGCTGAGTGGGTGGCAAAAAGTCCTCTGTGCCCCAGTTCATCATGCATAGCTTGCAAGATATGCAAGCAACAGTCAGTAGGAATAAAGAGTTTGTTATTCCATCACCAGAGCTTACTGTCTGCAAGGAAGAACATGGAAGCATAGCAAATGAAAAGTGGCATAGGTGATATTGCTAAGGTTGTCTGGTCTAATAAGGTTGCTAAGCCACTTCTGCACCATAATGATACAGGGATCACTAGCCAAAGCTTTCACACTACAGGGAACATCATTATAAGTGGTGGTAGCATCATCTTGCAGAGGCCATGGAATGTTACTAGTTACTAATTGTGGGGCTGGGGCTTCTACAATGTCATTAGAAAAGGTTGCTATGTGCACTGATGGCTGGTGTTTGAGGAGTTGAGGTAGTGACTGAGAGACTGTTGAGATGTGTTGGAGTAGGGGAAGGGGTAGCTGGATCTGATGAAGGTAGTCATGTAAACAATCAATCCAGTCTTCATAAATGTCATTGTTGCTATCATCTGGTCAAGGGTCACTAGGCTGTAGCAGGCATTGTGAAAGTCTGTCAGGTCCATGAAAGTACCTTTCACATGTACAAGCTTAAAGTGGAACATTGGGATTGCCATAATCTATCTGTTCATACTGGCAGAGGGCTGAATGTTGGGATTCTGAAGCATACCCTTAATATAGCAAGCATCAACTTCAATGATAAGGTTTCAGATACCAATAAGGTACATTTGCAAGGCTTGAAGGGCACAATAAAGACCATAGCACTCAAGCTTAGGTTGACTGAATTGTAACTCCCTGTCATCAAGAGTAATGGAGCCAAAGCAATTATAGTGACATTCTTTGTGATTGTTGGTAGTGCACTGGCAGAGATAATAGCCAACCACAATGTATGATGTGTCAACAGCTAGGATGATGGAGTTAGGCAATTCATAGTCAATAGGGACAAGGGGCTCAGCATCTTGTAAGGCTTTGACAAGGTTGTGTTGGGCATTGATTTGGTTGGGTCCAAACTCAAATGGAATGCCTGTTCAAGTGAGCTTCATTAGGTTGTTAGCTGTGGTGAGTGAATTTTTAACAAATATTCAAAGGGTGCTGACTGTCCCTAGGAAAGCTTGAACTTTGGATAACAAATGGCAAGGGCCCCAGTGCTCAAGTAAGACCAAGTGACTTTCATCTGATTATGCAACCATTGGGCATGCAAACATGTCCAAGGATTTTGAAGGTGGGAGAGCATAAGACCAGTTTGTGCCCTGAAAATGTACCACCACAATACTTCATCTGCTGAAGAATTTGGTTGAGAAGTTCAAAGAACTCCCATAGTGCTAAGCAAATCTTTGGGTTAGCAGAATGTTTGGCCAGGATACTGTCAATTAATTTCCAGTCCTTTGGGCCTTTAGCACCAACATCATCAATGAAGCTAAGCATGGCATGTGGGATTTCTGACTGCAGAATGAAGGTGACATTGTCATGAAAGATGAGTATGGCATTGGTCTAGCCTATGGGCCAGATAACCAGTTGAAGAGCACCAAACAGGGTCTGAAACATTATTAAGTCCTATGATGCAGTGTCAATTAGTTGCTTGTCATAGCTGACATAAAGGTCTAGTGTAGTGCTACAAATACATCCTGCAAATGACTCAGCAACATGACCTGGGAATAGTGACTCTAGAGTGGCAAATGGTAACTCAGTTAAGTGGCTCTAGACTATGCATAAGTTGGAGCTTACTCTTCTTCTTTAGGACACAAAACCAGCAAGATTGGTAGGCCAAATTGGATGGTTCATAGACACCAGCCTTGATTTTAGTGCAGATGATCTCATATACCTCTTTTTCAAGTCCTGGGGGAATGAGGCAATTGTGCTGAACCCAAGGAACATGGAAAATGGTTGGTATATGGACAGGTGGAAAGAAGTTGGGACAGAAGCTTCCTCATTCAGAATTGTCCCAAGTGAATGCCTTTTCTTGCTTAGCAACCAAATCAATTAGTTTGTTGCCAATGAGAAATCCTGTATTGTGGTCCTTCACAAACATTGCTAGGCAATCCTGAGTGAATTGCTGGGTCAGTATAAAGGGTGGAGGGTTTGGATCAAGTGCTGGCATGGTTGTTAAGGGGTTGCTGATAATATGTCACTCAATGTGGAAATCCTTGCTAATGTGGCCAGCAACTGGCTTGGTTTTCATAGCAATGGGCTTGTACTTTTTCTTCACCTGTACTCCTTTGCATTTAATAGGTTTGTTAGCAACATATTGTGCAGGAAAAGGAATGTGAATGTAAGTAGAAGTATTGTCTGTGAGGCTAGTATCTGGGGGAAGTGTCTGTCCAAGAATTAAATGGTTTGAAGGATCAGTTGAAACAAAGTAAGAGCACAAAGGAATGGAAAAAAAGGAAAGGGCACCAGTGGTAGCATATAGATTAGCCAAGGTAGAGTTTGTATAAGAAGAGGGCATAAGTAAAACATCATTGTCTAAGTCACAAAAAGCTATACAAGTTGCTAGATCAGTTGAATGATCATAGCTTATCACCAATGCTATAGTATCAGTGTTGTTGCTAGTTGCATTGGTGGTAAAAACATCAGGGTGGTTTGGTTTTATAGCAAACCTTCTTGGGACTATTTTGTTGGAATTTGCCCCTTGGAAATGTTGGTATTGTACATTGCATGCTAGAATATGGGTTAGTAATTGTGATGGTGGTTTTTGTGTTGCTAAGAGTATTGACTATACTCCAGGTAAGAATGTCAAAGGGTCAGGGAAGTAAAATATTGTATGCTGGTGAGTGAAGAACATGGATTTGCAGATATAAGGTCATGTTGCCAACAGTGCAAGGAACATTACAAGCAAGTCCTAGTGACCTATCTACAGTGCCATTAGCACTCTGCATATTTAGCACTATACCAGGGTCATAAGATAGCACTCTGCATGTTTAGCACTATACCAGGGTCATAAGATAAACCAAGGTCATTAGCAATTTCTGCTGACATCAAGATGATCTGTAATCTGCTATCTGTAATGCATTCTATTTCTTTGCAGTTGTCAATTGGCATCATAATAGACCATAATGACTGAAAATCCTTAGCAACCATGAAGACTACTGGCTCTTCCCCAGGAGGTAGTGACTCTATGTAGGCCTTGACAAAATTGGCCAATGCAACATGAGCCTGACTAGGTAGGAGTCCATTAACTATAGCAGCATTAGAACTGAGGATGAATTGGAGCTTGTTCATAGTGAATGTCAGTAAGGCTTCTTCAAAGATGTTGCTAGGATCCTGTACCAAGTTTGTGTTGGTGCCAGTTAGTTGTTTAGGGGTAATGGCAGTTTGTAACTGATTTTTGAGATTGGGTGACATTAAACAAAGTTTCTCTACCAATACTGTAACCTTTGCACTTAATACCCTGTCAAAGACAGCCTTGGACTGTTTGATATCATATATTGGTGGCATAGTGCAGTAGGCAGCATCATTACATCATTCTGGAGCAGCAAAGTTTCAGTTGGCATATGGGGCATAGCTACCAGGGATACTAGAAAACAGGTGGACTAGGAGCTAGTTAATAGGTTTGAGTTCTTTAGCAACAGGAGTGTTATTGGATTGGTCAGTTGCTTTGCCTTTGTCAGCCAGCTTAGCAGCAGGAGTCAGTATGGGGTCCAAAGAGGGGGTTATTGGCTGGTCAGTCTTTAATGTAGCTGCTTTTGCTGTGTTGTTAGCCATTTGGTAGGGTGCATATGGTACTTGTACTCCATCAAATCTTTCAGCCTGTGTCAAGGCAAACAGTTCTTGTTCTAATGCCTTGATGCATTCATTCTTTATTAGCAATCAATTAATAGCAACATCCTGCTGCAGTACCTTGTGGATTAGCAATTGCTGCATAGTCACTTGCTCAGGGTTCAGGTTAGTGTTTGACAAGAGCCTACCAGTGACTATTTGACCAGGGTTAAGATGGTGCCATTCTTCAATATGTTTCTTGTAGAGCCATTTCCCAAAGTAGTTGAAGATTATAGCACCTGACAGTAAGACTATCTTTCCTTTAGCATTCTGACAAATTTTACCTTGCTGAAGCATATGCTCCAGATGAATGCAGGTCCCTCTAATCATTGTGTGGCTGGTCTTGCCACAGAAGTGACAAGTGTTATTTGAAGGCTGGCAATTTTGTTGATTGTTGGTAAGCAAGGCCTTGAGCTATTCCAGAGTGCTAACAATTGCCATAGTGATTGCTAATTCAAGAGTTTTGCATTTTGGAGTTAGAGATGTCAGTAGGGAGGTGCTTGCTATGGGCATAGGAATGATACCAGGCATGCTAGCAACCAGGATAGCAACAGTGCTGGATTTGGTTGTTGCTGTGTCAGTACCTTTCAAAACCCACTTAGCTCCTTCAAACACTTGCTCCACATCATAAGGGTTTTCAGGATGGTGGTCAGGAAGGGTGATTTTGGGGTGGCAGACAATTTTAGACCATAGTGATGTAGGGATACCTTGTTGGAAGAGGCAATGTTCCTCATTTTGGTATAATTTGCCATTAGTGAGGAGCCATCCAGCAATACATTGGAAATTATGGTAATAATCTGAAAACTGACCTAAAGTTGCCAATCCACTATTGAACATCTGATTGACTAGCCACTTGAGATCACCTAGGGTGTATCTTGCACTAGCATCCACTCCAGGGTACAATGTAAGTACTGCCACTCTCATTCCTAATAAGAGTAGGGTCAGGGTGCCTGGTTGCCACTCATCACATTGTCACTAAATTCCAGTAAGCCTAACCAAGTTTCTGCCATGTTATAGGAAACATATTGAGCTGCATACTTCCTTTGGATATCATCTGTAATGCTGCAGTCAGCAAAAAGATATTCTAGTTCTTTGAAGTATTGAGGGAGCTCCCTAGGATGGCTCTCATCCCATTTAAGTGTTGTGTCACTATAAGGGGGCATATGAGCTTGACAAGCCATAGCATCATTATTCATGATGTTGGTTGTCAGTAGTGCAGGGATAAGGGGATTTTGGTTGTCAGTAGGAGAAGCAGGAATAGAATGGGAGTCAGGGAAGAATATTGAAGAGTTGGTAGCAAATAAGGGTGATAAAGGAGCACTGAGAAAACTTTTGACAGTAGTTCCTGGAAAGTTGGCAAGTATTTTGCTAACATCCAGAAGGTTCCTAGCAGCTTCTAGTTCTTCATCAAGGGGTTGAGGTTGAAAAGTCAGCAATGGATCAGGGGATGTAGTTAGGGAAGAGTTGGAAGTATCAACAAAAGTTTCCAAGCAATGTCTTGCTTGAGCTCTGGTTTCTAGTGGAATGTTTACCTAAATCACCCTTGCAGTGGGCTCCAAAATGATGTGCTCCTATGCCACCTGACCACATGCAATCAGATGGGGTAGCTGGCAGTAGGAGGGTGATGTGAGGGCAAGTTGGTAAATGTTCCAGAGAGCTAGAGCACTGAAAGGTGTGTAGTGTAAAATGGTTGCTAGGATGTGAAGAGGGGCATCCCAACCAAACAAGAGGGAAGGTTGCTATGAAATGGTTGAATAAAACAGTTGCCAAGGTACTAGAGAAAAGGTCACCAAAAAAGAGTTGCTAGTAGCAAAGGAGAAAGTTGCTAGGGTTTACTGGAGAGGGGAGGGAGAAACTAGTCACTAGCCACCAATGCTAGTGTTGCTAATGCAAAAGATGATAAATAGACCTGCAGATGGTGTACATGCTATATTGAAAACTAGGTTGTTAAGGTTTGTCACAAAGCTGATAACAATGACAAGTAAGAGAGACAAGGGCAAAGTCTTAAGATTGAGGGTTAAGGGAATTTTAGAGCTGGGCTGTGGGGGATACATATTCTCTGTTGTTTGCAAGGTATATACAGGGAGTATTTATACAGTTTGCAAGTAAAGTAATCAACAAGGGAAAATAGTTGCTTGTAGTGATGGTATCTGTCAAAGTGTTCATACCAGGTGCTATACTGGGTGTTAATACAGTTACTAAGGATATACATGCAGTGTCAAGGGTTGTATACAAATGAAGGAACCATACCAAATGTCAATATCTGAAGTATAGATGCTGTTGAAATATGTCAAGCAAGATAAAGAATGGAGATGAAAGTCATGTGTCTTTTGGTGTTTGTTTTGAGGATTAAGATCCTTTTGTTGCCAGGAAGTGATGCTAGCAACTGTTGGTAAGAATGGTCTCAACCATGGGCTACTAGACTGAAGGGCTGGGCTTCACATGATGGGGCTCAGCTGTGTCAAAGTCAGGTGCTTTCTCAGATAAGATGGCGCTAATTGGTATTCAGTAACAAGTGGGTCTCATCACCAGGTAGGAGAGGAGGTAGAGGCTGGTACAGGGGTTTGAGAACCCCCATGTCAATCACTAGAAGGGTGTGTCAAGGGCCTGGTAGAAGTAGGGGTGGACAATGTGGTGTATCCTGAAGGTGCCGGTGCAGCAACTGCCAGTGCAATGTTGCCTGTGCATCACTTCTGTGGTATGCAGACTTGCTTCTTAGCCATCTGCTTTCCAATAACCATGAGGGCTTCTCCAATCTGCTGATTGGAGCCCCTGATAGAGATGTATGGTGGTCTCCTCCAGCCAAGCCAACCATATAGGCAGCCAAGCAGGCACTGGAGATGTCAAGGGCTTGTTCAAGGCCCCACCCCTGATGACCAACCACATGTGCAACCAGAGAGTTGGGGAGAAGTGCACACTTGAAACATGGGGCACTGCCATCTATAGGAGATAGGTCCTGAGCAAGGAGAATGGTGAGGGGAGTATTAGTGGTAGGGCATGATACACATTGGAGGATGTAAGAGGTGGTCACAATAGAAGGTTTGGTGAAAGGCTTGGGCTTTGGCTGCTCAGGAGGAGCTGCCTACATGACCAAGCCCTTGGAGACCATGCAGCCACCCATACTAGGCTGTGAAGGTGTTTGGGCAGAGGCAATAGTGGCCTGGGGTGTGGGCATACAAGTGGACTCAAGTGCCACTAGCCTGCTCTTGAGTCCTGCAACATGAGTTAACAATCTTTCAATAGAATCCATGGCATTGGGCAAACCAGCAGTGGAGAATAACATAGAGCCTGTAGAGGTTAGAGTGAGGCCAAAGATAGGTGATAGGTTGGGTGCTGTAGGCTAGAGAGGCAGACAGCATAAGGGACCAAACAAGCTGTGAGGGAATAAACACTCTGCAGGTAAATCCAGTGAGAGCAGGTAGACACAAGCAATGAGCAAGAGTCAAAGGGGCACAGAGCAGCTGAGAGTCAGGTGAGGGGTGAGCATAGCAAGCTAACATGCAAGTAGTGACACTGGGGTTCTCACAGTTGGTTCAATATGTAGATCAAGAGAACACTGCTATTGTTTGGTCAGAGGATATTCTATTCTGCTAACTGGCTTATATACTACATCTATGGCTATGCTATGACTAATACTATATGTGATAAGTGGCCCAGGCATACTAAGTAGATATTACTAATAATATGTTAAAAGGAGATATAAGGTCCAATAACTACAAAGGGCTGACTACTACTGACTGGAGAGTGCAGGGACTTGGTGGCCAGTTGGTTAGAGTGCTAGAGATGATGCCATTCCTATAACTGAGGCTGGATAGAGTCAGAGTTACCTATCAGAGTTACCTGGAAGTGGTGCCACTCCTCAAAGGACTGGATGATGGCCAGCATCTCCTTGTCATGGATCCCATAGTTGCACTTTACCATGTTCAAGCTCTTGGAGTAGAAGGCCACTGGATACCACTTTCCATCCTCCTGGGACTGTTGTGATAAGACAGCCCCAGTGGCAAAGTTGGAGCTGTTGGCTTTCACCCAAAAGAAAGAGTTGTCATCTGGAAAAAGGAGGACTGACCCAGAGGTGATGGCACACTTGAGCGCATCAAAGGCAGTCTGCTCCAGGGGCCCCCAACTCCAAGCAGTGTCCTTGGTAGTGAGGTCAAACAGGGGGTGGGCATGATAGGAGAAATCTTGGATGAACCTCTAGTAGAATTTAGTGAAGCCTAAAAAGGCCTATACTTCCTTCTTGTCCTTGAGCTCTGGCCACTCCACCACACCCACTACCTTCACTGAGTCCATCTCTGTGGCCCCATGTGAGATGATCAGCCCAAGATACTTGATCCAGGTCTGCTTAAACTTGCACTTCTCTGGCTTGAGATAGAGCTGGTGTTGACAAAGGCATTTCAGGATGATGTGCATGATCTGGTGGTTTTAGTGTAGATGAGGATGTTGTTGAGGTATATGCACACTACTCCTTCAGCAATAAGGTCCCAAAAGATGTTGTTTATCATTGTCTGGAAGGTGGCTGGGCTATTGGTGAGTCTGAAGAACATAACAAGAGGTTCAAACAGTCCCCAGTTAGTCTGGAAGGCAGCCTTCCACTCATCTCCCTCATAGATGCACACATTGTTGTAGCCCCACCAGATGTCTAATTTAGTGAAGTACTGTGCACCCTGAAGGTTATTGATGAGCTCAGAAATGAGAGGGAGGGGGCAGCAGTTCTTTACTGTCATGGCATCAAGAACCTGGTAATCCTGGACCAGTCAGAGAGAGCCATCCTTCTTTTTGATGAAGACTGGAGAAACCATCAAAGATTAGGGGCAGATGTGACTGGAGTCCAGGTTCTCTTGCAGGAAGGTATCCAGCTTGTCCTGCTCCTTGGGTGCTAGTGAGTAGACCTTACAGCTGGTGGGCTTGGAGTCTGGCACTAATTCAATGGTGTGGTTCCATTGCTTGCACTCTGGGAGCAAGTTAAACAAGGCCTTAGAGAACATGTCCTCAAATGCATGGAGGTATTGAGGCACAATGTCCTGGAATGCCTGGGGTGGAGAATTGGTGGCAAAGGCCTGGGTCGGCCATTGGGATGTGATCTGGCTAGCCAGGATCTCTGCAATGGAGGGTGGTGAATGCAGGGTGGTTGCATAGATCTGGTCTTCACCCTCTACTGCCTTGTCTGGGAGCTCTAGGTTTCATTTGCTATAAAACTCCCCCCCCTAGTTCCCCCTCTGGAGTCTTGCTGCTGCTCCAGTTATCCTTGTAAAGGGCCTCTCTATGGGGAAACACCAGGGGTGGGGGATCCAGAAGGTCTAGGTCTGCAAAGGGGAGATGGCCTGCACAGCAGGCCCAAATGGCTGCACACTCTTGAACCTCAGCCTGGCACTCTTTCTTGACCTCAGTGGCACAAGTGAAACACCTCCAGGGGCACCAGCTCATTGTTACCTTGCCCTGGGCCCAGTCTACTTCAGGGTTGTGCTTCCAGAGCTAGGTGAAGCAAGGATCATGTTTTGCTTGCTTAGGCTGGTGACTGCAAAGACTGCACACTTAGCATGATACCAGTAGCAGAGGATGAGATCTACCATGGAGCTGATGGCACCAGCTTTGTTGGGTGTCCCATCAAAATTGAACACCAGAATGGGTTTGAAGAGCAGCTGGACAGTCAGGCCATGGCACTTCATAAAATCTGAATCCAGGAACAGTCCTGTGGCTTCCCTATCCAGGATAGTGGTGACTCTGCAGGTTTGCTGGGTGTCTGTGGTCTCAATTTCCATGTCAAGGCACAGGGAGTTTGCAGAGGGATTTTAGGCCACTACATCCTGGTGGGGCAGTCAGTGTTCCCAGGCAAGGGGATGATGTGGGTGGAGCCTGACCAGTGCCAGTGTAAGGGTGACCTCCAGGAGCAGCAGCTAAGTCACACAGCTAGCAGAGGGGAATTCAAAGTGTATTAGAGATGTAATAGATAATACAAATAGTAGACTAATCACCTAGCAGAGGGGAATCCAAAGAGAACAAGTCTAAGGATCTCCTCTGCTCAGTGCAGCACATCAGAGGGCAGTGGAGGCATGGAAACAACTGGATATATGACTGGAGTTAGCCAAAGTATGCAACAATGAATCATGGAAGGTTCCAGGGGTCTCTGGAGATCTCCAGAGACCTGTAGAATGCTCCAGAGTTGTCAAATGAGCCTTGGAGAAGTGGAAATGGGCCAGGAGAATCAGTGTCCAACAGGGGTGGAGGTTAGAAAAGGGGTAGTCTCCTGACATCACCCCCCCTCTGGCATGCAGCGTTTTGACATGCAAGGTAGAAAAAATTCTGAATTGCCTGGTCTACTAGGGGGAGGGAATATATCCCTCTGACTGCTTGTGGCACATCTGGATGTTGTTGGTGGAACTCCCTGACCAGTGCAGGCACATGCACATTCTCCCAGGGTTCCCAGGAAATGTTCTCAATTCCATAGCCCTTCCACTTTACCTTGTATTGTAGTCCTTGCTAGAATAGACAGCTATCCAAGATCTCTTCCACCTCATACTCCTTGCTGTTGTCAACCATTACCAGAGAGGGCAGAGATGCTGGGCATTGGCCCAGGATAGGGTCTACTGGGGCCAGAGTCAGTTTGACTATGTTGAAGACCAGATGGAGCTGGTGCATTCCCACAGGAAGCTGGAGTCAATAAGCTAGGGGCCCTACCTGTCATTCCACTGTGAAGGGTTCTAATTGCTGGTGCAAAAGCTTCTTTGATGGCCAGGTAGTCATGATGTTGGAGGCATCTAGGTAGACTCAATCTCTGGGCTTGTACCAGAGCACTGGAGTCCTTCTGCAGTTGTAGTATCATGCCATGCCATCCTTTGCCTTTGCCAGTGCTGCTCAGGCCTCTTCCTATGCAATCTTCATCCAGTCTACAAATTTGTTTACTGCCTTATTCTCTGAAGGCCAGGCCCAGAATTCAAAGCCCATGTGTGGGTGACATCCAGTGTCCAAGAAGAAGGGTGAATACTGGGTGGCTGTGTGAACATGGTTGTTGTACTGGAACTTGGTGTCAGGGAGGAGCTTGTCCCAGTCATCCTGGCACTTGTTGCAGAAGAGGCAGAGGTATTGTTTGGGCTCCTGGTTCACACATTTGGTCTGGCCATCAAACTGCAGGTAGTAGGCCATGCAGGTGTGCATCTTTACATTGAGTAACTGGTATAGCTCTTGAGTGAAGTCTGCCACAAATTGTGGGCCCCAGTCAGATACATAGGCCTCAGAGAGGCCATGCAGCTTCCAGACATTCCTCTGGTACGGATTAGCCATGCCCATGGCAGAGCAAGTAGTGTGAGTGGGGATGAAGTGTGCTCACTTGCCATAGAGGTCCACCACTACCATGATGGCATCATAGCTGTGGGCATTGAAGAGTTCTACAATGAAGTCTACTGAGGCAATGCTCCACTGCTCTGTGGGTATAGGCAGGGGATGCAGCTGGCCAGAGGGAAGATGGCATTGAGGCTTGGTCCAGAGACATAGATTGCATGTACTAGTGTAGGATCCAATGTGCTGGGATATTTGGGGCCACCAGTAGTTCTAGGACACCAGTTCTAGTGTCTTCCACTGGCCAGGGTGTCCTGCAATCTGAAAGTCATGGTGCTGCTCTATGATCTTCCAGCAGAGCTCTGGTTCATTAGGCACATAGATATGGTCCCAGAAAATCAAGAGTCCATCACAGAGGGCCCATTTGTCTGCATGAACTGACTTGACACTAGCTGAATCAGACCGAATTATTGGATTAGACTAGATACATTGTGAATACAAGATGTTGTCCTTACATAATCTACAGACATGCATCATGGATGCACATTATGCTCTATATATGGCAATGAGGTGCGCTATGTCACACCTAGTATAGGTAAAGGTAACTGGCTGGTTACATACCCCCCTTTTAGACCAATGCATGGTCTAGATTAGGGGTGTAGGATAGTCCACAATGGCATCAGTTTGATGCCCAAGATAGTCGGTATGATGACTGTATGAGGCGGTTATGATATACAACACTAGGTAATGAGACTGCTCCATGGCCACCTAAATGGACAAGTCACTTATCACCCAAGCAGGTCTGCTTAGGAGTGCCATCAGTGCAGGAGGGAACCAAAAAAGTGGCAGGTACCCCACCATATATTTCTAACTACATCTACAAGATAAAAGTCCACAAAAAAAATGTGCTGTTAAGCACAGTGGGTCAATAACAGTACTTGAGTGCTGAAACTCAATGTTACCTAATGACTATAATACAACATTGGGCTTTTCAGCCCATTCTGAGTGTTGGCTAAGATCTGCCTGCTTCCATTGTCATTGCCTCCTCCGGTTGTGCAATGTTAATCACAGGAGGTTGGGGCACAGAGTCTGTCTTCAGGGGGGTCGAGGGACCCCCTGCAGCAGTTGCATCTACCATAGTACAATCAGTCAGTGTGATGTTAATCACAGTTCCAATGACTGGCATTGTACTGTGTGCTGGTTTTCTCTTCCATAAGTGACCCACATTTGGGTCCATTCCAATGTAATAATAGAGGCCAGTGGCCTTGGGATCCTGTTGTGCTGACATTTTGTCGGCATGCTTGAAGAAGAGGCAATACTGATCCTCCTCCAAAATCTCTTGCCATCCATCCCAGTGAGGGATGGCAGGCAGTGTTCTGTAGACAGAAAGGTGCTGTAGGTGCTCATCATTGATGTCTTGGAAGATGTCAAGCAACATCATTGGCTGGTGAAACTGTTGTTCCAAATAGACCATGCCATATGTATAGGCATGGTCCACCCAGTCTGGGGGGATGCAGTTGTGAATTAAGATGCAAATCACATTGTCATCTGAAAAGTTTCATACCTGGTCATCAGATACATGGACTTGTCGCAGTTTGATGTTGGCCCCATACTGGGCCATGAATGGTCACATCAGGTTGGCCATGGCATAGTTGGCCACTGCTTCTCGGTAGAGACCCAGTCATGCCATAACCAGTGCAAATCAACAGACAATTGCTGTTTTACCTGTGCTGCTCACACAGAGGGCTGTGCATAGGGCAAACCCAAACAAAATTTGCCAGTGCATGTGGTAGGCAAAATCTACCACAATGCCTTGCCAGGTGTTCTCCAACCCTGGCCAGCTGTAGATG
>JAGGAV010007996.1:0-22996 GCA_017657295.1 Termitomyces sp. DKA64 | reverse complement strand
GGATATCAATAGCTGAGGCTAGCCAGCATAGCCACCTGTAAGGCATCTCAGCCCATGGTTCATGAGACACCTGATGTTTGGTGGCTATCTTTTGCTACTGCTGACATCTTTCTAGTTGTTTGGGCTCATTGATGCCCATATATCAAGGTGAATGCCTTCTGTGCTTACAGTTTCAGTGCACGCTTACAGTTTTAAGCACTGGGTATTCTGGAAGGTACTCTTTTTATTCTTGCCTGTCTTCTATGGAGACAGGTGTACCAGCATATGAAATTGAGTGATTCCTTGGCTTGAATGTAGAAGCTGTCCTCATACTCTTTTCCAGAAAAATTTTCAGCTTTAGTTCTAGCGAAAAATAGTCATGAAGAAAGTTTTTTTTAACAAACAATCATATATTATGAGGACTTCTCAGGAAGTAGTTGACAGAGAAGAGTTCATTCGATGCGATCGAGTTTCCAGATGGAAAACTCAATGCCTTTGTGGTGAGTGGACCACTTGACTAAGCACATGCACAGATATTGGGGGCATGCTTCGATCCACACGGAAGATCCAGAGTATCATCAGGACTTGGATATGTAGACAAATTGGCAGACAAATAGTGCAAGCATAGTGGGGAATACCCCACCTAGGTGAATCAATGAATATACAATAAGGGTGTATGCTTGGAGCAAGTACGGAAGGAGTAATGCAGGGGATAATTTTGTCTATGTATTCTTTATACAAGTCCTGGGGAAGGTTATTGTCGGCAGAAAGCACAGAGCCGTAGGAGGTGTGGGTCTCATGGACGTTACACGTTGTTTGCAAACTTCACACATATTGGGCTCTTCACAGAATCTTGACTAATGCAACCCTCATCTCGTGTGGTGATCTACCTTTAATGTACACCCAATGAAAGATCAACTGGAAGGATTCTGGATCTCTTTTGAGTCTGACTCCGGAAATTCGCACCAACATTAAGTTTATCGATCGCTCCATCTCTTAAGTCATTGAATAGTTCTATAGTCAAACGCCCTGAGTGTCGTGTGATGATCTACCTTTAATGTACACTCAATGAAAGATTGACTGGAAGGATTCTGGATCTCTTTTGAGTCTAACTCCGGAAGTTCGCACCATCATTAATATTTATCAATCGCTACATTCCTAAATCATCTACATAGTTATACAGTCAAACAATCAATCTTTCGTACTAGGCATCGCAAGAAGACAGAGAATCCCACATGATTATACAGATATCACATTCTAGTATATAAGATAATGGAAGAATACCCAAACAAGTGAGCAGGTGGAAAAAATTAGCACAGCAGACAAAGAGTAGTCTGAATCGAGTTTCGATCGCAAAGGATTCGAGCCGCGAAGTGGACTGAAGGACGACACTATTCATGCTTGCTCTCTGCGTCGCCGGCTCTCCGTGCATGGGAACCCTAGAGTGTGATTGCTTGTACTCGTCCAATTGGGACCATCGGTCCCAATCTCGCGCTGACGCGAGATACGGAGCATGAGCAATACATCTCCAGGGTAGAGAGTATAGGCTGCAACCCACACCGACACCTGCAACCAATACATGTCAAGACGACAATTCCTTGTCGTCTAACAACTCATCAGCCCGGACGTGCAAGCACGCATCCATGCCGTGAGAGCCGAATGGCGACGTCGAGCACAAGCAAAAAAAAAGTATCGCCCAATCCTCACAGCGAATTTCAAATCGTCCAACGCGAATGTCCTCCTTCGACCCGAAAGTCAAGCTCTTGAGACGTATCACGATAACGATGGATTTCTGGTACGCCGTTCAGCGAGTAACCGCCAGGTCCCGCTAGGACCAATCAAAGAGGACTAGAATGCTCAGACCTTGGCCCATTCGCGAGAAGAGGCAGAGCCCTGTGCGTAGCGAATATCGCAGCCTTGAGTCTGCTGTGCATGAATATCCTAAATAGAAAGGGTGGGAACGAGAAAGAAAATTTAAAGTCCATGGATTGGCCCCGGGCCGGGCGGTCCGTATGTTTGTAAATCGACGAGAAAACGCCTAACGAGATAAGTACATAGGTTTGTGATGCGAAAAAAGAGTTATCTTGGAATATTTGTTGGGCATTATACAGGTATAAAAACATTACAGATTAGCTCTTGGAAGAGTGTATCGTCTCTGCAAAAATCTCTGTATATCGCGCGCTACAAGGGAGTCAGTGTTAGAGCGTTTGCAGATTGAGGGACATACCCAATGCCTGTGGTGCTTCTTGCGGTATCTTAAGAGAGTCGCAATGATGAGCCATGTAGCGAAAAGAGCACGAAATTTGACATACAAGATGTCCAGCATTGGGTATTCTGATATTTGACGTGTTCTTGGGTCTCACCCATACTCGTTCTCTCGTTGAACCAGGTAGACCGAGTCTACCAGAAGAAGTAAGATGAATTGAACGACATTAATCAGTGATATGGTAACTTGCCCTCCGCCACTTGTTTTTCCAGGGACAATCCACCGCAGTTCGATTTTCTCATCAAGACTAGGCAATTGTTGAAACACTTCAAACTCGGTATGTGTCTCCGAAAATACGATGGCTTCTTGCATCCCTGGCATCTTTAGTCGAATCACAGGCTCTCCTGTTATCGGATCGGTTGTGTCATAGGTACCAAATTCGATATATACTTTGAGCACGGCAGGATCCCAAGCGCCAAAGAAAGGAGACTGGCTGAGGACGCGAAAAGCCTCTTCTCTATGTACAAGTGAGTGATAGCTGATCAATCGGATCAAGGGGTGTACCTCGAGCTCCAGGTCTCTCGTCGTGTCAGAGCGCCTCGAACCAAGTTATCTGCGTGTTCGCTCTCATGAATTAAATTTCCTGTAGGCTTGATGATAACCGGATCTACGAGAATGATGGAAGAGAACAACTTGGGTTGTATCAGAGCAGCCAGAGTCCTGTGTCCAACATGATATCAGATTAGGCGAAAGGGAAGAACGACGGACGTACGAGGTACATCCTCCGTAGGAGTGTCCAACAGCAACCAAAGTTCTATGGCGGAGCGGATTGTTCTGGCGGTGTGCTGATTCTTCCCCGGAAACACGGATGAGATGGGTTGGAAGGGTCGAGGCGGAAGCTTTGGATGGGATGTAGAAATTGAAGAAGTTAAGGATGTCGCGTGCGTTGTCGGTCCAGTCGACTAAGGACCAGTCAAACAATGTTCCGAAGTCTAGAATGGCCACGCACAAACGCCTCCGTTCCTTTCTCCATTAATCAAGCACGCATCACCGTGCTGGACAGATTCCCAAGTCCATACTTCATCGATGATGGAGGCTGCCGGGGATGAGAGAAGGTGTTGTAAGGCAGGTTCCCATATCTACAGGATCTTCAATCGAACGGGAGAGATAAGAAGGTTCTGCCTACTCACCTCTTTGGGGAATCCATTTGCGTGCGCAAAGAACAAGGTGACCCCACTTGCTCGCTCTTCATCCAACCCGACTTTGACATATCTGTTAGCGCAGTTCCATAAAACCTGTTCAGTGCCACGCGGATTCAACGACCCACGCAAGTCCCTGAGCTTTCGTACAAGGGTATTGGCGTAAGCTTTCCGTTCCGCTTTCGTTGCACTTGTTGGTGGAGGGTATGGCGGTTGCACATACCCCGTGGTACGCAGGTAAGCTGCAGGAAATATGTGCGTGGAGAGAGTGTATGGAGCGTCAAATATGGGTCTTCGGGCCGGAGATGGCAATGCAGGCAGTGATAGTGGTTCGGGCGGGGGGAATATGGGCAGACGTTGTCGAGGTGTGACCGAGGCCCATGTAAAGGGCGGTGGTTGTGGCCAAGAGTCCTCCATGTGATCCATCGTCCAAAGCATTAGAATATTAGATTATTCCAAATTCACGTGGACTTGCCCTCGTCGGAACAAGCTACATGTTTTTGACGCCGGCAGTTGTAATGAAGGCGCTCCTGCGAGATGGGTCACTTATTATTACCCAGGTTTGCGTACACGCCAAGCCAACTATTCCGTCCCTGAGGTAGAGTGCGATCATGACTTCATAATTATAGACTCGTCGATATTTTGTTGGTGCTCTCCATGGGAAATTTCTACGGAACTTGCTCCCACGATCACTGTTTCTCTCTAGATATCTTCTACGAGTCTTATGATCCTTTGTTCATTTGTATCTCGTTATGTCCATGGCTGACTGTCCTTCCAGCTAGCGAATCACGCTGGTAGCTACATTGAATCTCGTATTTCGTTCCTTCAGGGTGATATTCGATGCCTCGTACATGGAACCGTGTCTGGCCAACTTTGCCTTCTATCCGATTTTCTTCCGAATTATGCCAGCTTCATAACCTCTATATGATTCGCTACTCAATAGACTCGGCCCTCATCGTTTGTTGATGGTGGACAAAATCGAACACGGGACCATTACGCAGGCTCGATAGCTTTTCTGAAGTCTTTTGCATCCATCCCTGCTGGAATGGACGGTATATTACCTGTATGACTCGGTCCACCACAACTTCCACACATCTGGTGCTTTTCCATATGCGGATGAGGATTGCCAGGCTCGTTCCTTCTGTATTCCCTCCCTTCCATCCTTTGCATCAAGTTGCCGTTGTGTCGTAAGGCTATTTCTTCGGTGGATCACACCTCTGAGTTTCAACGGTTATCTAGAAAGTCAACAGCCTCGTGTTGTTTTTCATCTGAAGTCTATGACTACACGTTCTGATGAATCTAGGACTTTTTAACGTTAGCCGGAGAAGGCATGAACGTCCGAAAGACTACCTGGCGGCACTGCGGGCGAACTGCGTCGAAAGAGGAGGTTTCTATCCTTTACAGTGGTCAATTACAACTGAGTGTATCGGCGAGGACTTTCGTCCTTCGAAGGAGTGTTTTTCACATAATACGAGTTCGATTGTTACGCACAGTTGGTCATTTACGACTCCACATCGTTGACGGCATCAGTTCGTTAGCACAGAACATTCAAGACTTCAGGGAGCATTCTCCAATCACGTCCGTTTTATTAATGGAAGCTGAGGCGTTCATCCCAGCTCTTATATAGATTGATGTGCATGTTAATTCACACTAGGCTACACACTAGGCTACACATACCTCTCCACACTTGGCCACGATGTCAGCGTCACCCACTATACCCGAATTACTGTTGGCCACAATAGCCATCGCTATTACAATCCACATCCTCGTTCGCTCAGTCAAAACATGGCAAGTCTGGCCCTCCGGTGTACGTCACCTCTTCCTGAATCTCATGTGCACTACTCATGCTAAATCACCCTAAACCTAGCCCGACTCCGTACCTGCCATCGGCGGGCCTACGTCCCCACTCTTATCCTACATTGGTGCTTTTCGTCTCATGTTCGATAGTTCAAGAACGATACAAGAAGGCTATGACAAGGTATCTTTCTCACATGAACCAGCGCTGCAGCCTCTGATCAAAGCACAGCACGACGGGCTGTTCCGAATTGCGGATTTCAGATCGTGGACCGTCATCGTTAGTGGTGCGCAGCTGATCGAGGACGTGCGGAAGGCTCCTGAGGATGTCCTGACTTTCGAGGCTGCGATCGATGAGGTATGTGCTTACTTAAATTTGGTGCCAACCACTGGGAAAACGCAATGTATTTTGGGTCTGATCATGATGGTTCTTGACAGGCGATCCACGCGCTGGCGCCCAAGACTAGAAGGAGCCATTTTCATATTCCTATTATCCAGATCCAGCTGACGAGAGAACTGACAAATTCTTTTGATGCGATTCGGGATGAGGTTGGGACGGCGTTTTTTGAGGTGGCTCCGTTGACTGAGGGTGCGTGAACTTTAAGGCATTGTGTTCACAGGAGGACTGAGCCGCGGACTAGAATGGTCCAAGTGTCCTGCTTTGGATACTACCCTCGAGGTGGTCGCTCGGACAGCGCATCGTGTTTTTGTGGGGCTTCCGCTTTGTTAGTCTGGCGTCTAGGTTTGTGAAAACTTGTTGGCTCAGTCTGTACAGGTCGCGATCGGGACTATGTCTCCATGTGCAAGGACTTTGCGGTCAATATCAGTAAAGCTGCGTGGGTCATTAGGCTCTTCTCTCCGCGCTTGAAACCGTGCGTTGTCGAGCCGTTGTATAGTCCTGCCTTCCTGATGTTGACACTAAAAGATTGGTCGGACGTCCCTTTGTCAACGTACCAGTTGCACTGAAACGCTGCATCGCGCATCTCCGACCCGAAGTGGAGAAGAGACGGGAGAACATGAAGTTATATGGGAAGGACTACGAGGGTAAACCTGTACGCGTGAGATCGATGCTGAGTAGTGCTTTTGTTGACACGAGACATAGCAAGACATACTTTCCTGGTTCATGGATGACGTCGACGGCGAGACTGACGAGGAAAAACTACGACATGTGGCTTTTCATCTGATGATGATCAATTTCGGTGCGGTGTACACAATTGCGACGGTACGTTCTTGGCCTTCAAAAGTCGGCAGACTAATCATGAGAGAGCTGACCAACCTAACTGGATAATTAGAGTTTCACGCAAGCCCTATATCACCTTGCTGCCCACCCGGAGTGTATCGAGCCCCTGCGCGAGGAGATCGAGCTCGTCACGTCGAATGAAGGGTGGACGAGAGCTGCGATGGGGGAACTACGCAAGCTTGATAGTTTCCTGAAGGAGTCGCAGAGAATCAGCGGGCTCGGTGCAAGTTCGTCTTCCCTCTTCCTTCGTTTTTTGGTTTTACAGCCAGGGTTAATCGATGCCGAATGAATACTGACGCCTAATCTTGCAGTCTCATCCTACCGTCGTGTCCTCAAACCATTCACATTCTCCAACGGGACAACTATACCAGCTGGCATGACAATAGGCGTTGCGGCGTGGTCGACGCATCTTGATGAGGCTGTGTATCCGAATGCACATGCGTTCGACGGGTTCCGGTATGTGGTGGATGAGGAGAATGAACAGAAGCAGAATGAGCAGAAGCAGATGGTGTCGTCTTCTTCTGATTTTTTGGCGTTTGGGTTGGGGAGACATCTGTGGTGAGTGCGCCTCCCGGCCCGGTTGCGGGTGGTATGGTTCAGATATTGAGCTTGTGTTGACGAAAACAGTCCTGGCCGATTCTTCACCGTCATCGTCCTGAAAGTAATGATGGCCCATATATTGATGAACTACGATCTGAAGCTCGAGAATGAGGGAGAGAGGCCGAAGGATCATTGGTTCGTGACGGAGAATATTCCGGATAGTACGGCGAATGTGTTGTTGAGGAGACGAGACCGAGTCGGACATGATGCATAAGCGCGGGGGACTCACACCATAGTAGACAGTTGCAGATTTTGTTGTGTTAAATCTTTTGCTATAGACTGCCATTTGTCTGTGAAACACAAGAAGAAATATGCTTACGTAATACTATTCAGATTACTTGAAGTAGGTAAGGACTTGTCTATTCCTACCACCACCACTTCCACCGCCACCACACTACCACAGTTTCTTACCACATAACACAAGATAACAGCAATGGCTGATATGGATGTTGACATTGAGCCTCCTACATCGATGAAGGGAAAGGAGAAGGAGGGAAAGGCGAGGTTTGAAGTGAAGAAGGTCTGTTATCACAGTTTTGGTGTCGTATCGCAGTCTGGGTTTTCTGACGTTGATGTACAGTGGAATGCGGTGGCTCTATGGGCATGGGGTACGTCCGCGTTCTTGGCGTCTGCTTTCCTTGTTGCTTGATGCATTGTGGCGTGGCGTGTGCTGAATTGATCGCGTGTAGATATCGTCGTGGATAACTGTGCGATTTGCAGGAATCATATTATGGATTCATGTACGTATATCTGTCGTTGCTTTCGTACAGTGGACGGGGTACTGATCTTTGGTGTGTTTCTTTTTTTTTCTTGACTTGCTCCGCGCCTTTGTGATGTGATTTGCCGCTCCTCCCTCTGATTTTCCGCCCCTTCCCTCTGCGATTTGCCGCCCGATAATTGTTTGATGCCCGCAGGCATCGATTGTCAAGCTAACCAAGTCTCGGCGGCCATTGAGGAGTGTAATGCCGCATGGGGGATATGCAACGTGAGTCGCTCGTTTCTCTCGTTTCTCTCGTTTTTGTTTATAGAGCTAACATTGGTACTCGACCAGCACGCATTCCACTTCCATTGTATCTCGCGCTGGCTCAAGACGAGGAATGTGTGTCCTTTGGATAATCGTGAGTGGGAATTGCAGAAGTATGTGTTTTTGTGTTTTTTTTTTGCCGCAGCGTATCATGACTCAATGGAATGTAGGTATGGCCGGTAGATAGGCAAGGTGTGTTTGGGATTGTACTTGTAGTAGTGTCTATTGAGCTCGATGCTTTTTCTGTTGTTTCTGTTGTTTTCTACGTATCATGATCTGCTGAAGATAAATATATTGTGTCTTGAGGTAGAGTCATGGTAACACTAATGGGCGCTCCAAGTGAGTGCTTATTGTGTGACATACAAGGCAAACTCTTTTGGCTTGAATGGTTTTGCGCAGCTGATGGCAAAGCAAGCACGTGGGACTTGCACGTGATCACAAGGGACGCCAATGGGCTTGCCCTAAAGGCACATGATCGTGTTGACGAGCTTTCTTTGGTTTGTTGATCCCGCAAGCGTTGCTCGTCGCCGGCAATGGCGAGCAGCTCGTCAGATGCGTGGTCGCCACGCAACGGGACGACGACGTTTACCTCGCTGTCCGACACACAGACACCCTCAAGATATTCGTACTCTGGTTTTTCAGGTGTGTGCTGTTCAATAATGTTGGCGCTTAAATCTCACAATGAGCTCAGAAACACCACAACCATCTTCAGACGGTGACGACGCCAGCTCTGGCTACCAAATGAGGCGTATTACTGTCTCGCCAACGCAAAACTCTGACTCTGCATCCTACACCGACTCCAACTCAATTGACGAGGTCGAGGCAACCCTCCACGACCTCGACGAGGAATTTGACAACACCGAACAGGCGCTGACTGAGTGGTCGGCCTCATCACGGCCATCGTACACGTCGGGGACGTTCACGGGGACGGGATACACGGGCTCGCCGTCCTACGTCTCGCTGCCAACGGTCGGTCTGCGCTCAGCGCCAAGTCCGCCGCCTGACCCACGCATGCGCCTCAGCAAAATCTCGGAAAGAACCGAGGAACCTTCTCGTCCTAATTCTGGTGCGTTCTCTGCCGGCAGGCCAGCAAATCCCACGCCAGACGCGTTCCGCCGCTCTGCGCTGCTTTCCGGCACATCCTCACGCACGTCCTCTGATCCTGGCCTCCCCCCGCCGGGTCGCACAGGCGAGCTTATTGCCGTCTTTGAGACCGCTAGAGAGCGTGCCCCCAGTCCCTTCTATAGCACCAGCCATGGGTATGGTTCGCGCCCTTCGTCACCAACCAAGACCTCGGCGTCGTACACGGCAACAGAAACAAGGCCAACAGGCTCGTCGTTCCTGTCTGGGGCGGCGCTCACCCGCACAACAGGCTCGTATGTCACACCAAGCTACACTCAGTCACCAAGCACTTTCAGCCGCACGACTCGAACCGAAACTGACGCTCCATCAACATTTACTGACACCCGTACCTACACGGGAACTGACACTCGTACGTTCACTGACACCCGTACTTTCACCACAGACACACGGACGAGGGCAGACACGCGTACATATACCGATACATTCACGGGGACGTCTCTCACACCCACTACAACTCCGCGTCGCCCTCAACATACCTCTCCTCGTTCACCACTGACGTCCGTGCGCAATATTGTTGCTTTGTGGAAAGAGCGTACGCCAGCGGCGAGCAGATCGCCTGGAAAGACCTCTGCGGTCAGCGTCTCGCCTCCCCCAGAGACGGAAGGATTGTTTGGAAGAACAAGGAGAAGACAAAATGGGAATGGCAGAGAGCCGGTCACGCCGACAAAGGGGAACATCACCAGGAGCGCACAGCTGGCCCCCGGCTTGGACGTTGCCGAGCTGCTTCCATATACACAGAGCACTGAAGCGGTGAGTTCATCGCTCTTTCTACACCAGAAATTCTGACTTTGTGTGTGTTTGTCTGTAGCCTCTCTACATCGGTCAACTCTGGTACCTCAACGTCCACGACGCTGCCCCATACCGCTGGCAACGATGTCAGGCCCTACTATACCCGAACTCCCTTCTTCTCTCGTGGTTGGCCCCCGGAGGCGGAAGGGGGATTGTAGCACTCGATTTGTTGAATTGTACTAGCGTACAATCTGCACCTTCTCCGATGCACCCTTCGGCACGAGATGATATAGGGACTGTTGCGGCGAAGGAGCAGAGTATGGAGAGGGATGCACTGCCGTTGGTGGATATGCTTGTGCCGTTTCATATGTTTTATGCGGATGGGGTTGAGAGACTTGCAGCGGAGAGTCTGCTGGAGAGACAGAGATGGGTCAATCGGTTGTGGTATGTTACGTTCTCTTCTTTTCTCTGCACGAAAGATCGCTGACGCGATGCACCTAGGGAAACAGTCAATCGGCCCGTCGCGATGCCCGATTCTTCATCCGTCACACGCTCACCGACCGGCTCAATACGTACCATCCTCTCTATCGACAGTCGCGCAAGTACATCAAGTACCGGGTCCCGTTCTACAGTCTACATACCCCCTTTAAGCACTCTCCCCTCCATCCCCGACTTTTCCTCCAATGCCTCCCTTTCCTCGCCCTCCCTTTCCATTTCCCGCGCCAATACCCTCACCCTCACCCGCGCCCCCTCAATCATCTCCTCCCACCACATCCGCACAGTTGACGACACCGTCATTTCCAACCACGAATACATCTACCCAGGTGACGCGCGCGCCATCCAGCCCGCGCGGACCGGCTCTCTCTTGCGGCGTAGCGCGTCGATGGCGGATCTAGACGAGGAGTTTGCGAGCGCGGTCAGGAGGGCGAGGGATGCGAGGCCCGGGCTGGGGTTCGTCGGGCTCGTGGCGGGAGGGATGGGCATGCCGGTGACGGTGTCGAGTGGAATGAGTTTGGGGAGGGAAGTGGTTGTTACGCCACCGCCGCTGGGGAGAGGGCGGGTGCCAGTGGATGAGCAGGGGGAGGATATGACGTATACATCGACATACACACCGACGACGTATTTGTCGGAGATGAGGACGTCGTCGGGGGTGAGGACGGATACGTATGGAAGTTCGATGACGAGTGGAACGCAGATTGTACCGTCGACGTTGTCGTATCGCGGTGCGAGCTCTGCATCGTATTTGGGTGATTCGCATGATGCGAGTTCGAGTTCGAGGTCGTTGTCTTCGTCTGGTGGTACGGGTACTGTGCCCTCGGGGTCGTCGCTCTCGCGGACGAGGGAGGTGAGGAGAAGGGGACCCAGGAGCGCGAGACCGTATTCTGACAAGGATAAAGAGAATTTGAGCGTGAGCTATGGGAGTTGGACATCGGAGAGTGGGACGAGGAGCTATGAGAGTGGGAGTGGAAGCTGGACGCCGGGAAGTGGGGTCTACTCGCAGCTTAGCTCAGGGAGTGGGAGTTATTCAATGTCTGGAAGTGGGAGTGGGAGTTATACAACGACGGAGAGCGGGAGCGGGAACGGAAGTCATATGGACAGCGGGAGTGGGAATGGAAGTTATACGCCCGGTGGGAGGAGCTATACAACCTGCAGCTACTCGGCGTCGTCAGAGGAACTCGGGATCCGGACAGGCAGCGACACTGCAACGCCTGGGGAATCGGACGAGACGGGATACGATATTTGTTTTTCGTCTGATCTCAATGGACAGTTGACAACAACGATGATGGCGACGTCCAACGACGAAACACTCACACCGAGGTCGTCTGTTACGCCGTTGGCACAGGAACAAGTGAGCTCGGATGTGGAGTCAGAGATTTTCCTCACAGCCTCCCGAGCCAGCTCGGACTACGTCTCTGCGAGGAGTCCGTCGTTGAAGGGTTCTATTCTGTCGGCTAGGGGTTCTGAGACGTCTTATGCTTCGTTTCCCACTATCCCCTCCGAATCAGGGTTCATGACGCCCGACACGGGATACTCGCATTACCGCACGAATTCAGAACCGTCACTAGGCTCAGAGTACATCACTGCAGACCTATGCCCCACGATTCCCTCAGAGCAAGGCAGCCCCACTCTCTCATCTGTCAAGCTCAGCTCAGAAGATGGTGCGCCCGATATAGTGCATTTGCCGTCGCTGGCTCGCTCAGTCACTCCGTCGGTTGTTCCGTCTATATGGACACCCTCGGATGTGTTCCCGCCCCTACCGCCGTCTGAACCGTCGGACACGTCTTCTGTCCGTCTGATGTCAGAGGAGCCGTCGTCGCCGTTGTTACCGTCTCCGCCTCTACCGCCCTTGCCAGAGTCGGTCGCGTCGCTCTCGCCTGCGATGTCGCTGCCATTGTCACCTGAGCTTCCGCCGTTGCCTCCGCCTGTTCCCTCGCGTTCACAGACGCCGACGCCGACATCGTTGGCGACGGAAAGCAGTGTGGGGACGCTGCCCCCGTCCCCAGCTCCACAGCCGCCCTCGCTGGCGACGGAAAGTAGTGTGGTGACACCCGCGGGGAGTCCGTACCATTCGCCGTCCTTGGATTCGGTGACGAGGGAGATGTCGTTGGAGCAAAGCAGTAGTAGTGTCCCGCCTGCGCCTGAGAGTGTTGCACTGTCAATGTCGGCTGCGACGCCTTCGACATTGATCTTGTCTGGTTCTCCGACGCCTTCTGAACATCCGTCGACACCGCCTCCTCGTCTGCATGTGCCTACAGTGACTGCGTCTAGTCCCACCATCTCGTCGGTGTCGAGCTTGAGTGACTTGATGCCAGCGTTCTCTGAGCGTACGCCTACGCGTAGAGAGCGTGGATCACCACCACGGAGCCCGCAGACTTGGGCACAGGAGACAAATCTTTCGTACGAGTCGTCTCAGTTGGCACCGTCGCCGTCCGTGATGTCTTTGGCTGTCCCAGAGGGGCTCGACACGTCGTTCGAGACATCGTTCTTGAGGCCGACTGGATCTGGGGTTTCTTCGGTCGACAGGATGAGTCCTATTCCTGAGACGCCGACCAGTGTTTCGTCCGCGACACCCCGCTCGCCGCTTCCGCAACTTACGCCTGTGCCGATGTCGCCGTATTCGATTCCGATGTCTCCTGGGGCGCCAACGCCGTCTCCTATCCAGCTTGAGCGGTCGTCGCTGCCTTCACTGTCGAGTCTTCCTACGTTGTCTTCGATTACGACCTCGTCGTTGGTGACTACCCCGCGGACCTTCGCGCTGTCGTCGCCACGCTTGTCGGACGTTCCTCCGCTTCCGCCTTCGGACGTGTCTTCGTCGCGTGTTCGGACGCCCTCTGCCTTTGCGTTATCTGAAGCGTCGTTGAGTCCTAGAGTGCCGACGATTGGACCGTCGCTTGTATCGTCAGATGTTGTCAGTACGCCGTCGGAGTTGAGTCTTACTGAGACTGTACATCCTCCTCCGGATTTGGAGCGAGCTCGTTCAGATGCCTCGTTCACATCCCATACGTCGCTTAGATCATCTGTTTTACATTCAAGGTCGTTGGCCGACGAGCAGGAGGATCTGGACATCGCTGACGCTGATGGGATCTCGACGATTCCCTCTCTCTTGACCACGCCCGCTCAAGAGGAACGTTCATTGGTGAGAATACCTGTTTTTGGTTACTTTTCAATAGGCTCACAAAACATAGTCTCCTCCACCTGCGCCCCAGACAAACGCGGGGACACCAGAGGGTTCCATCATAGTTTCACTTACGACACCTCGGGGTTCTGCGCAGCCGACTCAATCTAGCCTTAGGACGGAGACGTCGGAGAGTGTTCCGACGGAGCGAGATCTTTCTCGAGATATTGACCGTATCGCAGACGATCTTCGTCAGTATGATGTTGCTCGAGGGAATGAAAATAGGGAGCTGGCGGATAATGTACGGGCTCTCCGAGACGAGCTGCGGGACCTTTCCGACTACCTGCACCGCAGTCCTCCTCATCCTCCAGCACCGATGTTACCTCAGCTTGTGGACGAAAGAGTTGGTGGAAGTACTCCTGTATCTATGCTGTCCCCAGTTGACCAGCGCGACCTACATCCTCCACATGGTTTATCTCGTGCTTCGAGCGATGCTAGCAGCTTTCGGTCGTACCTTTCGTCACACCATTCGGACGACGACTATTTGGCATCATGGCCCAACTCTCCTGTGCCTTGGCACGCTCAAATCCCTCCGGATGAGACACTACCAGATTCTGCTTCAAGTGTCACTCCTTCTCAGACTTCATATGAGCCCATCGTTACTCCCTCTCCTCCCGCTCCCGCTCCCCCTCCTGATTCTATTGCCCTCCCTGCTTCTCCATCCCCACCCTCGAGTGATCATACCCCCTCGTCTTCATCCTCATCAACCCCTACGCCGACGATACGTCCGCAGCTTCCTACGCCTCCTGACTTTTCGGGCCCTTTGAACGACATACAGGATCGATTGAACGCGTTGTGGGATGGCCAAATTTCGACCAATCACATACTCGACACGCTTCGTGATCGACTGCCTCCAGTTGATCAGGAGCTGAGAGATCGATTAGGGCGGATCGAAGAACTTTTGCGAGGGATAAACCAAGATCGTGCTGGGTCAGGCGAGGAGCCATATCCGGCGGCACCTTCGTCATCAGTATCTTCGGAGGCTATAAGTATTGAGAGTATCATTAGTCCAGTAGCCCCAACGCCGACTCGCCCAGGAGTTTCGACGCTTGAGCACATCGAACAAGTTTTGGCGGCAACTAGCCCATCAGTGCAAATACCAGCTATACAACCTCCACCTGAGCATGTCCCCCTTCGCCGTACGCGTAGAGAATACGCCGGCAGCAACCTCTCAATCGCAAGTTCTCAAGGGCGTCCGGTGTCTGCTCCTCCCTTAGGGGGAGACGCGCTCCCTAGACCGCCTCGTCCCCCAGCGCCACGTCCAGCCCAGACCGAAGTGCGGGATGCTGTTTTAGCTCAGCCTATGCCTGTACCACCACGGGTCTCTACTTTCATCGAGCCACGTGAAGAATCTGTCCAAACCGACCCAGATATACTACCGAGAGACCAGGAGCCTGTCAGAGTAGAGCCTGTCAGAATGGAGCCCGTCAGAACGGAGCCCGTCAGAACAGAGCCCGTCAGAGCGGAGCCTGGCAGAACTAGCAGAATGGGCCGTCTCTATCAAACTATTCCTCCTGCTGGTCCTGTTATTGTATGTTGCGCATCACTAATTTTTTCTGGTTCCTCATCAGTTTTATTAGCCTCCACTGCATGAATCGCCGCCGCGTACACAAACAGCCCCCCCTGGACCACAAATAGGACGAAGTTGGTACCGACCAGCTGATGAGACCCGCACCGTACCGGTCGATTCCATTCTTTCCAAACTTTGAATACAGAACTGAAACTTTGACAATAGGTACCTGCTCCCACTGCTACTCGCGATGCACCAAGCAGGCCTGCGCCTCAGGCTCAGGCACCGCAACAGCCACAAGTCCCAGAGCAGCCGCAGGACGCACAACCTCCAAGCGGGCAACTTCCCTATGAGCGAATGCCTCCCCCTCCGGTCAGTCATATTCTTTGTTCTGGCCGACCACGAGAATTAAAAACTTTGACAGGTAGTTGTTCAGCTCCCACCCGTGTTTGAAGGAATTATGGACCTTCTGAGAGTGAGTCGCTGTGATGTATTGGCCTTAACTTGTAGTCAACTATGCATTACTAGCAAAACCGTGATGCGCAAGCTGCCTCGGTCCAGCAACAGCGAGGGATGATGGATTATATGCGAGACTTGAACCAGTGGTTGCAACGAGACACTGATGATCGTCACAATGAGCTACGCGGACTCAATGCTCGTGTTGACGAGCTTAGGGATGCCATCTACAATGTTAGGATTCGAGGTAAGTATTCCCAAAAGCCGATTATATTGTTTTTCACTCGTATCCCTAGTCTTGCCTCCTGAGAGTGGGCGTACGTCACCCCGGAGTGCGGCCAGTACTGCTACTCCCCCAGTTCTTGGTCCGAGCCTGCCCATGCCCGAGCCTGACCTTGGACCTGGTCCCCAGCCTGCACCCCAGCCTGCCCCACAGCCTGCACCCCAGCCTGCCCCACAGCCTGCACTCGAAGGGAGACCACCGCCATCACCTGGAATCCGGCATCCACCAATACAAATGCCTGTACCACAACCGGCTGAACCGCCAGTCATCCCTCCAGCGCATGACAGATTACCGCCAGGCTTCATACCATTCCAGCCTGTGATTCCACCTGTGGTGCCAGATGAACTTGACGATCGTGGCCCTGTACGCAGAGGGCCAACGCCTATCGAACCTTTCATCCCTCCTCCTGTCATGCCTACTCCCAGTGTTGTTCCGGCACCTCCCATCCCGCCAATTTATCAGCCGTGGCGAGGGCCTGGTCCTATGCCGCCTCCACAACAAGCTAGTGAGCCCACAATAATACCCTTCATACCTCCCGTGTTCTCTCCAACTGGCTCACCAATTCGCCATGTTCCTCCCCGTGAATACCCTGTAGTGCACATACCTGGGTCGCCTCCCAGTAGCAGCACCCCTACAACACCTTCTACGGATTCTAGGAGCTCTACACCTAGCCCACCCTCCACCGACGATGATATGCGCGATGCTCCCGTGTCGGGAAGTAGTCGTCGGCCACATACCTCTCACAGCAGAAGGTCCTCTCAATCCCCTGCACCACTCCGAGTTCGATCTCCTACACCACTCCGGGTTGCTCCTCCACCTGAGATTCAGCAGGTGTTCCCTCCGCCCCAACCTCAACCTCAACCGACGGTTCCAGTCCCACCTCAGGTCGTCGTTGTCCCATCTCATCCTCCTCAATCTCCTCAATCGGAACTCTCATATGTTGAGCCAATTCAGCCTCAGCCTCAGCCTCAGCCTCAGCCTCAGCCACAACTTCAGCCTCAGCCAATAATCATACACGAACCACCGATTCCTATACCTGGGGTGGCACAGGTACCCCAAGTACAGCCTGTGCCGCAGACTATACCAACGCCTATTCCACAATACCCAACAACTGTCGGAGGCCCCACGCCGATAGTGGTAGCGCGTAGTCCTTCGTCGAGTCGATCAAGCTCTGGAAGCCGTCGCAGTCGTAGCAGCCATAGCCACAGGCAACCTAGCCCGCCTCCGCAAGTTGTACTACCACTACCACCACCACAACAACAACAGCCCACTGTCATCCTTCAACCTTCCCGTCCCCGCTCCCGTTCTCGTTCTCGTTCGAGGTCGAGGTCACCCTCTCGCCCTGTTCAGGACGTTCATGAGGGCGCGTATCCTCATATTCCGGCGGTCATGCCTGCAGGACCTCAACCCATAATTATCCAGCGTAGCTCAAGATCAAGCCGTGGTAGTCGACGTCACAGAAGTCGCAGCAGCGGTCGCACTCCAACGCCAGTCGTTGAGCATCCTCAACCGATAGTTGTGCCCCCGGTGATAGTTCCCCCTATTTCACATCCGCTTCCACCATCTGTTCCTGATGCGGTCCCAGTATTGCCTCCAGGTGGAATCCCGGGCGTGGCTCCAAGTTATCCTCTTCCAGGTACGATGCCGGGTGTGGTTCCAAGCTATCCCCCTCCGGGCGGGATGCCTAGCATGGTTCCAACGTATGTTCCGGGAATGCCAGGACCAGAACTGGCTCCTGTCATTATGCCGCAAAGCACACCAAGTTCGTCTCGGTCTCGTTCTCGGTCTCGTTCTCGGTCTCGTTCTCGGTCTCGTTCTCGATCCCCATCCCCTCCTCGGCCTGTTGTTATTCAAGAGCTGCCATCGACGGTACCGGGGGTACCAACAATGGCGCCGGGGATACCAACAATGGCGCCGGGGATACCAGCAATGGCGCCGGGGATACCAGCAATGGCGCCGGGGATACCAGCAATGGCGCCGGGGATACCGACGACGGTACCGGGGGTACCATTAGTACAGGAGATACCAACAGTGGTACCTATACGGAGCAGTCCCACCGACTCTACTTCTCCTCGTCCGGTTCCTTCGCGAAGTCGGCCCGCTGTTATTCGTCAGCGCCGTTCGCGGTCTCATTCTGAAAGTCCTGAAAGTCGATCTCGTACTCCGGTCTATGTACGACGCCGTTCACGTTCTCCGTCGGATGATCGGTCTCGTCGAAGACGCGGTTACAGTCGCAGCTTGTCGTATTCACCTCGTCGAAGGCACCACCATGACCATTGTGCGCACGACAGTTGTGCGCACGATAGTTGTACGCATGGCTATTACCGACATCGAAGCCGCTTCCCTTGTGGACATCGTCGGGGACGGTCACCCTCTTATGATGATTATGATCGTCCCCCACGGCATCGACCCTATAGACGCCCAAGAAGTCCCGAATATTCACGTTGGAGGTCGCGATCATCAGGGCCAGACTTCCGTAGTCGCCGGACTCGATCGCTGACTCCAACATACTATCGTCGCCGTCGATCACTGACTCGTCCCCGATACGATGATTCCTATTCTCGGCCTTCCTCCCGCAGGTCCCGCAGTCCCGCGCCCAGTCCACACCGCAGGGCTCGCAGTCCCGCGTCAAGTCCATCCCGCAGGGCTCGCAGTCCCGCGCCCAGTCCAGCCCGCAGGCCTCGCCGTCCCGCGCCCAGTCCATCCCGCAGACCAACCCACCGCGTCCCGTCGCCAACGTCGGCAAATATGCCCATCAATGTCATCAGTCCGACGACGGTGCCTTCTCGTCGTCCTTCGCTGGTCCCGTCTGGACACCGCGTAACTGAATTCGAGCCACCATATCATGTCCCCAGTGAGCACAGGCGTAGTCCCTCGCTAATTGGTATGTGTCATCATTTCATTGTCTCTTCATCAAGGTCTAAATACATACATTTGTCAGACTATGAGCCGCCCGCATCTCAGGTTCATTCCCGACGTCCTTCACAACACAGCGAGGCTACAACAAGACAGACTCCTCCTCCTCGAATTGTACCTCCTCCCACACATGGACCAAGAGAAGGGCAACTGCGTGACGAAGACAGGCCTCTTCATGTCCCAGAACAACATAGGCGACCCGAACGTACTCCCACCCAACAGCCGCGTCATATTTCCAGTGAACAGGATTCTTCCACCCCTGTTCCCCCCTCCACGACGGCCCGACCACCACAGGACACGTCGCCACAACAAGAGCCACTTCCGAAGCATACAGCGCTACCACAACCCACACCGCCACCAGTCCCCACGCTGCCACCACACCACACTCCATTGCATCGTCCTGTTACTGTTCATGAGGATTCTGAAAGTGAGGAACGACACGTCCAGCACGTTCACGATGCGGAGCAACCCGTTCATGATGTAGAATCACACCACACGCCACCACACCATACGCCACCACATCGTCCTGTTACTCCGGTTCATGGGGACTTTGAGCGTGAGGATCGACACGTCCGGCGCCTTCACGATGCTGAGCAACTCGTTCACGATGCAACTCAATCAATCCTTGGAGCCGACCGTGAACGCGAGCGTGACTTTCGCCTCAATGAAGAGGATCGTGATCGTGTATTCCAAGAGGGAGAGGAACGCCGCCATCGGGAAGCCCAGGAGCGCGCCGAGACTATATGGCAAGAATTTCGTGACAGGATTGCTGCATTACCTCTGCCTGCTCCACCTCAATCGCCTGCTCCACCTCAACCGCCTGCTCCACCTCAACCGCCTGCTCCACCTCAACCGCCTGCTGTAGAAGCAGCTGCTATGCAGACTGAGGATATGGCTGCCGACCGAACATCAGTGCACTCAGAGGCTCAGTTACTCACGGCTGTCCAGATGTTGGATACCATAGCGGCAGAGAGAGCTGAACTTACTCACGAACGCGAAGTTGCTGCACAGGAGAGGGAGAGGTTGATGCAGG
Source organism: Termitomyces sp. DKA64 (assembly GCA_017657295.1). Taxonomy (NCBI): domain Eukaryota; kingdom Fungi; phylum Basidiomycota; class Agaricomycetes; order Agaricales; family Lyophyllaceae; genus Termitomyces; species Termitomyces sp. DKA64. The sequence goes on along the minus strand of JAGGAV010007996.1, from coordinate 3,208 downwards.
AAGTTGCATTAGCAAACCAGACCAAGGCGGAGGCGCAAGACGCACGTATTAAGGAGTTGCAGGACGAACTTGCTGCAGTTCGCGCAGAACTAGAAAACGAAAAGCAACAGCGGATCACGGTTGAGGCTGAGCAACGAGAGCGCGAAAGCCAAGCCCTTCAAGAACGGGACGAAGCCATTCGAAACCAGCTCGGGGACATCACCAATATAGTTCAAGGACATCAAGTGGCTTGTGATGAGAAGAATGCTCGGATGGAGCAGCGTTGGCAGGAAAAAGAGATGCGTCGTGCAGACAAGGACCAAAAGATGGAGGCACTTGAAAATCTTGTAAGGAAGCTTGCTCAGGACATGGAAGAAAATCGGGATTTGGCTTTGGAAGCTAAGATTGCTCGTGAGCGCTCCCCTAGTATGTCTTTCTGCTCTCTTTTTTTCTATATATTGTACTCATCATGTTTTACAAGATCTCCATGATATCATCCAGAAGCTAGAAGAACAAAATGCAGCTCAGCAAGCTATGCTGGAGGAGCTTTCTAAAGGTTTGTTTACAACGTTGCTGTTAAAGTCCTGTTATGACGAGCCCCTTTTATAGGTTGGCGTGAGGACTGCGCCCGTTATCATGAGGATACTATTGCCAGAGTGGAGGCGACCGCTCATCAACAGGTTGAGTTCAACATTCAAGGAGTATGTGGTTCTTAAATGCTTCGCTGTCATGTACATTGACTGTTCTTTTGATAGTATCTTGATGAGTTCAGCAAAGCGTTGGCAACCGAAGTACGAATGTTGCTCGGTGAAGTTGGTAAACTGCGGGAGGAGCGTCGTGGACTTCAACAGTGTGTCCCTTCAATTTGTCTTCTTTGCGTCTTTTTAGATCACAATTTATAGCGAAATCGGTCAACTACTAGTGTTGCGATCCAAATATGGCCCTGGTGGAGAATACGATCCAGATTGGTACGTTTGTTGTTAGTGGCTCCGTTATCAGCTAGTCCTCATCGTCATACAGGAAACCAGCTCCTGGGGCACCAGGCGGACCTCCACTGGATCCTCAACCACCTCCAGATCCACCTGCACCTGAGGAAGGTCCTCCACCCGCCAAACCAGGGTGGCGTAAGGTCACTCCTAGGGTACCTCGTGTCAAAAAACCAAAGAAGGAAGCGGCTCCTCCCCCGCCACAGCCACCAGTTGCGGCCCCACCCCCTCCCCAGCCTGGACCATCATCTCACCCACAAATGTATCGTGATCCAAGAACCTCTTGGGCTCCATGGAGACGTGCGTACCGACTTTATTTACTGGAACTTATTGCAGTTGTGATTGACAAGGTTGGTTTGCAGCGGATACTAGCCAGGTGCCTAGTTTACCATCAACCCCGGCGCCAGCTGCACATCTCTTGGTACCAGGTCCTCAAGAACGGAGCCCCGGCTTGTTTGGACCTAGGACGCCGCCTGGTTCAATCCATCCGTAATGATTTCCTGTCGAAATTCCATCTCATAGATGTCACAACTTTTACCGACGTTTCTTGGCCTCTGATTTCTTTTGAATCGAGACTCCGTGTTTTTGTATTTTTTTTTGTTCAATATTCTCAGATGTGTATACTCTCTTGCTCCATTTATGTCTTTATATCTTGTGGAAATATTTTTTCAGACTTGTTGATTGATGATTACGACTTGATGAAAATTAGTGCACTTTTCAACACTTTGGGGATGAGTATACGACTCTGCGGGTCCTTGTCTTTTTAGAGGGTTTACATGTGTGCAGATACTGGAATTCTGTCTGAGCGATAGCCAGCTGTATGAAGATACTTGGGTAGCAGACTCCGACCATCTCTTTCAACTGGGGCCGGATTCCGCGTATATTCAGGCCCACTTATGTCCATCTGTGTGGCAGCGCACCTACTGTGAATACAGACAAAATTGTGGAGCAAGGGATAGGATATGACAAGTTCTTACGTCAACTTGAAGATTGATCGTCCCAATTCCCAGCCGCAATTGAATTAGATCTTTTGTTACAACGTAAGAAAAATCGGTAGCTAAACATACAGAAAGGTGTAATCGATATTTATACTTCGGCAGTTCGTGTAGAAAAGGTGATACACAGAACGTCATGTGAGAAATGTCATCATAGGAATTTAGGAAATAGTAATCTTCTTGGGTGCCTCTTCGGCGCTAGTCTTTGGGAAACTAACGGAAAGCACGCCATCGTCAAGCTTTGCCTTGATGTCATCCTCCTAATAAAGATCCGTCAGAATCTGCCAAGTGATAGAGATGATGGAGACTTTTAGGGATACCTTGACACCCTGAGGAAGTTGAAGCATGCGCGAAAACCTCCCAAACTTGCGCTCACGAATAGCGTAACCATTCTCATCATGCTCGGTCGATATCTTGCTCTCGCCGCTGATAGTCAAGCGGCTATTGTGGATATCGATCGACACATCCTCTTTCTTTAGGCCAGGCAACTCAAATGTTGCTGTGACCGTGTTGCTCTCGGTGTTCTCGTGCAAGTCCATCCTTAAAGTTGTTTTGTAAGCGTCAAAGAATCAACAACAATATCTCAGAGTCGCATACTAACCTTGGACGGAACAAACCAGTCCACGCCCGGATCCTGACCACGGCGCTGAAGTTGTTTGTCGTTTTCAGCCAGACGAGAACTGAAAGCATCATCAAGAAGTCTTTCGAACTGGTAGAAGGGCTCGTAGTAGAATAAGGAAGACATGGTGTCGTTAACTTAGAGGCTCAATTTCAAGATCTTTTGAGAGGGCTCGGGCGGCCTTATATACTCCTCCAGATGTACACTGCGTCATTCATTCCGGAAGCAGTATGCACTGGAAGATTCTCAACTCTTTGTATCACTAAGCAGGTCGAGGGTCCAGTTTCGGATGAGAAGAGAGAACAGTCAAGAACATCGGAGAACACCGGCCCGGGCGGAGGCTTCTTCGATCAGACCTCAAAAATCAGTTCCAAGTTGCAGCAATTGATAGGTATATTGGGCTCTATTGAAACTATGACGTGGGGTTCTTTTGCATCCTGGGCAGGATGTCAAATCAACTAATCTTATAGAACTGGGAAGAACCTACGCGACGGAACATGGATATCACGAATCAAAAACGGTTTTGTTGAACCACTAAGTACTCAGATAGACGACCTCTCTGACTCTGCTCGCCTGGCAAGGATAGTCTGTAAGTGTTGCGCCAGACCGGCAGTGAGGGTTATGAGCCC
>JAGGAV010007995.1:0-23084 GCA_017657295.1 Termitomyces sp. DKA64 | reverse complement strand
ATACATGATGATAGTGGTAGATGGACACACAATGCACCTCACAGGCTACTTCCTGTCCAGAAAAGATGCACCTAGCACCCTCAAGGCATTAAGACTCTACCATACCAAGTCTGAGTAGCAAACTGGCCACAAGTTGCGGGTGATCCATGTAGATGCTGGGTGTGAGTGGGTAAACAAGATGTGGCATGAGTATTGCAGGCAACATGGCATAGTACTGAGGGTCACCACACCATATGCACATGCTCAAAATGGCCTAGCTGAGCGAGCCATTAGGACGATCATTGAAGGCATAAGGTGTATCTTGATTGAAAGTGAACTACCAAAGGACTTGTGGGCAGAGGCTGCTGCAACTCAGATATATATGCATAATTGTCTCCCATCAGCACACCAACTCAACAAGGTACCTGAGGAAGCATGGAGTAATAAGAGACAAAGTGTTGCCCACCTTTGACCTTTTGGATGCATTGCCTTTGCCAAGGTCCCAGAGAAGCTTGTCAAATCAAAACTGGACCCACGGTCAGTCAAGTGCATCCTAGTGGGGTACTCAGTGAGTGGATACAAGCTTTTCAAACATGGCTCAAGGTCTATCATCACATCCCATGACATTATTTTTGATGAGGGTATAGGGCACAGATCACTTACCACATTCAACAATGATGAGGACCTACTCAGCCTAGCCAACCCTGTGCCACAGACTCATGCCCCAGGACTACTTATGCCACGTCAACCAATTGCTCCAAGAATCAGTGACACCAATGCACCACTTCATATGAGACCCTCCACCAATGTGGCCAATTGCAAAGATGACCCTGAGATTGATGCCCAGAGCATAGCCACCACCACACCACCCATGGTTACTGCCCCAGAAGCTGACACTCAACAGCCTCCCACCCAACCCAGTCTGATACAAGCCACCTCACTGTGAAGGTCTGACTGGATCAGAGAAAAAACATCTAGAACCACCTCTACAAACCTTGCACATGATAACTATGCTTTTCTCACCCTCCTTGATGACATGTATGACCCCAACAATGACTTCTTTGTCCCCAGGACATTCGACAAGGCCATGCACAGGCCAGACCTGTGGCAGCCAGTGATGGATGAGGAACTACCAGTTATGAATGAGAGAGGCATGTTCCAAGTGATTGACTCAAAGGACATACCAGAGGGAAAGAAGATTATCGGTTGTCAATGGGTCTATGCAGTGAAATATGACACAGAGGGCAACATTGTGAGGCACAAGGCAAGACTCATGGCAAAGGGGTATTCCCAGATTGTGGGGGAAGACTATGAGGAGACATATGTGGTGGTGGTTAGGTTGGAGTTGATCTGCATATCAGCAGCAGTGGCAGCCCAGATGGACTGGCATATCTGGCAAGTTGACTTTGTGTCTGCTTACTTGAACAGTGTCCCAGACTTTCAGGTATTTATGAGGATCCCACAGGGCTTCTCTGGGGGGGAGGGGAAGGTCATAGAACTCAGGAAGACCCTGTACAGATTAATGCAGGGGGGGTGAGACTGGTTCTGGACACTTGACTGAGCATACAACAAGCTAGGATACCACATGTTATGTGCAGACACCTGTGTATGTACCAGGGCCTCATCTGGTGAGCACACAATCACAAATACCTTCAACAATGATGTGTTCGGGGTCTCTACTACCCAGCAAGGAGCAGACCTTGCAAAGGCAGAGCTGTCTGCCATCTACAACATCAAAGACCTTGGCACACCGTCATATATTGTTGGTATGGCTATCAAATGCCACCCAGATACAGGTGCAATATCCCTATCCCAGAAAGTGTACCTGAGACAGGTACTGGATCATTTTGGCATGACAAACTGCAACCCACATGCTACACCATTACCCCCAGGTATCCAACTCACAACATCCATGTCACCCAAAAATACAGTGGAGCTCAAGTTCATGGCCAATAAGCCTTATCATCAACTACTAGGTTTGCTGATGTGGGCCCAGGTAGCCACATGACCAGACCTTTCATTCGCCATTGGGCTACTTGCCAGATTCCAGTCAAACCCCAGCCCAGCCCACTGGAATGCACTGCAATATGTATTGGGATACATAAAAGGCACCCTAGACTACAAAATCACCTACACAAGGACTGAAGACATGGACAACAAGGTGCTTGGCTATGCAGATGCAGATTTTGGGGGAGATCTGGACATGAGGAGATTGACCAATGGATATGTGTTCCTGATGGCTGGAGGGGTGGTATCTTGGAGTTTGAAGAGGCAGGCTATGGTAACATTGAGTACCACGGAAGCTGAGTACATTGCAGTGACTCATGCTGTGCAACAAGCTCTCTGGATGTACAACTTCTTAACAGAGATCGACATCCCTCAGCAACTCCCAATGAACCTCCACGTCGACAACCAATCCTCGATTGCTCTAGCTACTTCCACAAAAGGCCACTCCTGCGCTAAACACATAGACATCAGGCACCACTACATTTGCGAACGCCTCCACAACGGCAATATTACTCTCACTCATGTCCCATCCACCGAGAACATAGCCGACTTGTTTACAAAACCTCTACCACGACTCGCTCACGAGCATCTCATCGGGCTTTTGGGACTTCGAGCCTAGGTGTCCAGCTTGTCAGGGGGAGTGTTGAGCAATGACTCTGCCACCCGCTAGTCTCGTAATTATTATTATTTCTTTTTGGTTTATTTCTTGTTTTATGCCACGGTGCACATTCACCATTGTTTGTTTGCTATTCTTTAGATAAAACCTTATTTTATTTCTACAAAACATATGCATCCACAAACCACACCCTTAGTTGTTTGCACGCTATTGTGTCTGAACATTAAGGGTGTGTAGCTTGTTCTTACCTACGATGCCTCGTTACTTACTCATACCTGTAGTTAACATACTTCGTATTGTTCTACAGGTCAATAGAGTTGTTTGCATGCTATCGTGTCTGAACATTAAGGTTAACATACTTCATATTGTTCTACAATTACCATTGCTGCCCACCACTGCCACACCAGTGCCTGCTCTACCAATCCCCAGTGCTTCCCCTGGTCCTCACTGATGCTTCCAATGCTTCTTCCAACCAGCACCAGCTTCCCTCATGCATCACACCCCTGCATCATTGCTCTGTTTGTGGCCCACTCATCATTTCATCACAGGCTGTGCACCATTCTCCTTTCACCCCAAAGCTCCCAAAGCAATGCCTCTCCTCTTTCGAGAGCATCCATTACACTGCACAATCACAGCTGACACTTGCCCACCTTGCATGATCTCTGGACTGTACCTGAAGCCCCAGTGCCATATTTCAACATGAAGGCTAGGGCCCATAGCCCTGGAGCTTACTCATCACCAGTATATACCTGTAAAGTAGGGCCTGGTACAGTAGTCTTGATATTGCCTACAATTTGCTATAAGTTTTGTCCCAGTTTGTCTTGTCATCTTGGTATCTGCTTACTCTTCTGGTACTCATCTCATTTCCATCTATCTCATATTTATCCTTGAGTCCAAACATTTGTTTGTATCAAGGTCAATGCAGTAGCCCATGGTATGAATGAGCATGTGATGCAGGAAGGGGGATGCAATGAGAGGATGGCTAAGTCTCGTCGTGACGGTGATCTCCTTCCAGGTGCGTTAACAATTGCTACAAGAACATAGATATAGTCAACTGATAGTGATGAATGGCCAGTTTGCCTGGGTTCGCGGCATATATCTTCAAGCTGCCGCCCTCGTCCGAGAAGTGCCTTAATAAGGCAGTTGTGATGATGGCCAGGGGGCACTTGTCACCTATTAAGAGGCGTGACACAAAGAGAACGAAGCTATTAAGGCGCGAAACATCGGAAGCTGGCGTAGATGCATTATTGTCCTCTGCTTCCTTGATGTTGTCGAGGAATTCTTTGTGTTGTTTCCATCGCTCGAAAATACCTTTAGAACTGATCTTTTGCCATGCCTCGCCAAACTTACTGTAATGGAGCTTCCTCGGGCGATATTTATCCAGGTCAAGTAATGACCGTTTCTTCGCGTTCTGAGCATATACATCTTGATTTCGATAACGCCGGGATCGTTCAGCATACTATCGATAACTTCGATAACTGGAGAGGTCATGACAGTCAAGGGGGATATGCCCGGATTTTGCGAGGTCGATGAGTACATTTGGTATCTCCATACGCCTGTACAATGTCCCAGTCGCAGGTTTTTCGTTCTCTTCCATCCATATTGTGTCCTCGCTCCCCGTTTGCAACGACTCTTTACCAGCATCCCCACCTACACCTGCCATTCCTCCGAGAACTTGAGGGTTCAGCTTCATGAAGCTTTTGAAAGCTGATGGTGTCATGCCCTGTATAACCCTCACCAACTCAACTGTGTCCTCCTCTACCGTTGCCCTCTCGTTTGCTGTTCCGATTACGTCATCATGATGTTCTGCGAACGTCGTTCTTCAAGGAGAAGCCAGAGTATCCTGCTGTCTTCCTCTCCTCCTCTCGCTGGTGAGCTCTGTCTAGATGCACTTATTCATCATCTTGTTCGTTGGTGTGCGCTACCTTTCCAGATCCCACTGCTTGTCTCACATTTAGGGCCGCTTCGGAGTCTTCAGCCTGGGCATTGCCATCTGATCTACCCGTAAATGTCGAGATGTCTTTGTCGGAGACTTCTTGCGGAATAGTAGAGGGTACCATTGAATGTAGAACGCGATAGCTTTTATTTTGAAATGCCTGTACGATGGTAAGACGAACTAGGAAACCCTGACGCCTCGCAATTCCAGACATTTTGTCCCACGTTTGTGCACGTGCACTGTGTGTTGTAGGCTGTTGTCGGGGCAGCGCTGGGGGCGGTTGCAAACGTAATCTTTTGAGGCAAATTTTAGTAAAATGCCGATCTTCGCTGCAATATTGAGCCCGTTGCTCCCCACGTTCACTCGTTAAATTAAGACTGCTGGTCTTTCACATTCTGTCAGAGTACTTATCGCATTTCACTTTCATTACCACTTTCTGATTTCTCGTCACCTAGTGTGTGGTATTTTAGGTCTTTTACTACACGATCCGACTGCAGACGCTGCTCCGGAGATATGTGAAGGTCTCTCTCTTCTTCAGCACAGAGGCCAAGATGCATGTGGGGTTGTCACTTGTGGGCCGAAGGGCCGGTTCTACCAGTGCAAGGCGAATGGGATGGTCCGCGACATCTTCGACTCCAACTCGATCTCTAGATTGATCGGCGGGATGGGTGTGGGCCATGGTACGTGAGCCAACCCATCTTGATGATTCTACACTTGACATCGCCCTCGTCTCTTTTCTCAGTTCGTTATCCTACTGCAGGTAGCTTCAACAATGCAGAGGCGCAACCATTCTATGTCAATTCGCCCTATGGTATCGTCTTTGCCCATGTAGGTCGCTTGACTTCGCAATGAATAAAACGTTTCTTACGCTCTTATGACAGAACGGAAATCTTATCAATACCGATGAGTTGATGAGAGTCATGGACGCGAGTGCTCATCGGCACATCAACACGGCGTCTGACTCGGAACTCCTCCTGAATATATTTGCGGACAACTTGCAGCAGACGGGCAAGTTTCGTATCAATGAAGATGATATTTTTACTGCGATCGGGGGCATGATGAAACAATGCAAAGGCGCCTATGCTTGCGTAGCAATGCTCGCAGGTTTCGGAATAATCGCATTCAGAGACCCTAACGGTGTTCGCCCCGTTGGCATGGGCGTTCGGAAGACTGCAACTGGCAATGATTACCTGTTCGCAAGTGAAAGTGTCGTTGCTGATGCATCTGGTTTCAGTGAATGGGAAGACGTTAAACCAGGTATCGTACACAACATGTCTTGAAGTGCCCTCATCTTACATTTTGTTGCAGGAGAGGCTGTAATTATCACTCGCAGCAGCTTATCACGACGTCAGGTTGGCAAGGCAGCCACCTTTGCGCCAGACATCTTCGAATATGTCTATTTTGCGCGCCCGGATTCGGTCCTCGATGGCGTTAGTGTTTATCGCAGTCGCATGGCTATGGGTGACGCTCTTGCCGAAAAGGTCAAAACTATACTCGCGGAGAATAAGATTGAAGTTGATGTCGTCATTCCTGTAAGTTCCATGATTCGTCACGCATAACAAATGGCTGACTCCAGCGGCCAGGTACCGGATACCTCTCGAGTGGCTGCATTGAACCTCGCACAAAAATTGAAACTTCCTTATCGCGAAGGTTTTATTAAGAATCGTTATGTCGGACGAACTTTCATCATGCCCGGCCAGCAAATGAGGTATTCCAGCATTTTGAGTTGTTCGACCTCACACTAAATGTAAAAACAGGAGAAAGAACGTAAGGAGAAAGTTGAATGCGATGGCTCTTGAATTTGTGAATAAAGTTGTCCTTCTTGTCGATGGTAGGCCGACGCCTTTTCGAGACGTGGCCTCAAATCTTACGTTTTGTGTAGACTCCATTGTTCGGGGTACAACATCAAAAGAAATCATTCAAATGGCGAAGGACGTCGGCGCGAAAAAGGTCATTGTTGCAAGCTGCGCACCGCCTATTCGATATCCCAACGTATACGGCATCGACATGCCTTCGCGCTCCGAGCTGGTCGCCCATGGGCGCACCACTGAAGAAATCGCTACCGCCATCGGTGCTGACCTCGTGGTCTTCCAGTCATTACTAGACCTCGAGGAATCCGTGCGCTCCCTTAACCCGAGCATAACAACGTTCGACTGTTCTGTCTTTACAGGCGAGTACGTCACGGGCGGCGTGACGGAGGAGTACCTGCAACACCTGGAAGGTCTGCGCGCCGATAATATGCGTACTAAGGCAGCTTTGAACGGTGCGGTGAGGTTAGATGCTTCTACTGTGGAGAAGGAGGAAAAGCCGGTAGTGGTGTCGGCAGGAAACCCGGTGAATGGATCAGATGATACGGTTGGTCTACATAATACATGGAAAGCTACTCATTAAACGATATATCTATGTCTATCTATGTCTATCTATGTCTGTATACGCGTACACTATTGCAGTAACACGTAATTCGCCTTGTCGTGGCTTTCTTCTCAAGTTTTTCGCATAGTTTAACGTATGCAATTGTATAGTTGATTGTTTCGCGACGCGTTATTTGTTCTTGCTTGATTGGTTGGGTTCTTGTTCCTACAATTCTCTCGATCTCTTGATTTCTATGGCTATCTGGTGTTTAAAACGCATTGCAGTGATTCATACCTGTATATCTTGTGCTGATGTCTTCACGGCGTCTGTTTCTGCCACTGCTGTTTCAGCTTGGAACGGTCATACGACTCCTGGGTCAATAATACCAACCACTTTTACCCCTTTCTACGTCCCGCCTGGTGCCAAAGCCTACGATTCTTCCTCTCCTCTCATACATTATACTGGAAAATGGGAAATTGTCTACTCCTCAGGATATTACCACAAGTCGATCCAATCGACGAGACAAAAAGGCGCCACGGTCTCATTCACGTTCAAGGGAACGGGGATTGAATGGTTTGGAACTCGTGACAGAAAGCACGGCATTGCCTATGTCTCTATTGACAGCCATAGACCCCGTGCCGTGGACCTCTTTCATGATGATGACATTCCCCTTAAGCAGCAACGCATCTTCTGGGACTTCAACCTTGCCTACGGGACCCACACAATCAAGATAACAAACACAGCGCGTAGAAAGGGATCTTCAAAATCTACTTTTTGTGACATTGATGCCTTTGTCGTCACTCGTGGAGCTGGAACCATATCTCAAGACCAGTCCTCTCAACAGGTTTCTTCGTTCCTTGCGTCGCAGAAGTTGGAATCAAGTATATTTCCACACTGGACTTTAACTCAGAGAGGAACTACTGGTGTACATGCTATGCAACTTGTGGTAATTTCCTCGAGCCACGCCCTCATTGTGGACAAGGTTGAACATAATCCCCTGACAATATCGGGACATCCTGCTTGGGGTGCTCTGTACAATCTTCATACTCATGCTATCAAGCCCCTCAATATGCAGTCAAACTCTTTCTGTGCTGGAGGTACTTTCCTGAGGAACGGCACGCTCATCAACGTCGGAGGAAATCCTGTTGTCGAAGGACGCACCTCTTCCGCAGATTTCGGGGATCTCGATGGACTTCAAGCCATTCGGATTTTCCACCCTTGTGACTCCGATTCTGTTGATGATTGTGATATGTATGAGAACCATTCTAGGATCCGGATGGCTAGTCCGCGATGGTACAATACAGTGGTTCGACTTAATGACGGAAGCGCGATGATCATCGGCGGGTCGAAACGCGGAGGATGGATGAACAATGTGACCACCAACAACCCGACCATCGAGTATTATCCTCCGAAGAATATCCATGGTTCCAATGGTCTTGCTATCCACCTGAACTTTCTGGTTGAAACCTTGAACTCGAACCTCTTTCCAATTGCCTTCTCTCTTCCTGACGGCAAGATCTTCATGGCTGCCAATCGTGATGCAATGATCTATGACTGGAAAAGAAACGAGGAACGAAGATTGCCGCAACTCCCAAATGGTATTCGAGTCACGTATCCTATGACCGGGACAGCCCTGCTTCTCCCTCTCTCACCAGATAATCAATATCAGCCTGAAGTCCTTATCTGTGGTGGCACAAGTATACCGGACGACAAAGCGAGTTTTGCTATATCTTCTCAAGATCCTGCATCTTCTCAGTGTTCGCGACTGGTTCTGACCGACAAAGGCATCGACGAGGGATGGCAAGTCGAGTCAATGCCTCAAGCGCGTATTATGCCCGATGCAGTGCTCCTTCCCACTGGTAATGTTCTGATTGTCAATGGTGCTGGTACTGGAATATCAGGTTATGGAAATGTCCTCCATCAAGTTGGAGCATCTAATGCCGACCACCCTGTCCTTACTCCTGTCTTGTATAACCCACTCGCAGTACATGGTTCTCGCTTTTCTTCCGAAGGTATGCCTTTGAGTTCAATACCGCGACTTTATCATAGTGTAGCGACATTGACACCAACTGCCGATGTGATGATCGCTGGAAGTAATCCGAATTTGGACCGGAGTGAGGTTAAGTATGGAACCGAGTACAGAGTGGAGTGGTTGTCCCCGCCCTATATGCAAATGAAGCGACCCGAAATCGAAGAAAAAGTAACGCGCATCGGATTTGGCGAAGAAGTCAAATTTCAAGTCACAGTACCTCAGGGTAATCAAGGCGAGGAAAGAGGTAAGGGGTTCTGCGTTGTCTGATCCTGAGGCTGATATGACTATTCAACATGAAGTTGCGCTTATGGACCTTGGTTATGTGACACATGCAAACCATGCTAACACGCGTCTCGTCTATTTGGACTGCTCAAGAGTCGACAATATTCTCAAAATTCTCGGCCCTCCTGATGGAGGTGTATATCCTCCTGGTCCAGGATGGATCTACTATGTTGTCGACGGAATTCCTAGTGTAGGAGTCAAAGTAATGATTGGGGATGGTGAGAGTCCGCCTGTGGACAAGGATGCCTGGGAAAAGTGCGTGATTTCAGTTCGCCTCGCCGAACGAGTTTACACTCACCTCGCTCTCACCAGTCTCCTCAAGAATTCTCTTGTAGACCAATACGAGCACTTGAAAGGAGCAACAGGGGTAGACGTTTCGGAGTAGCCTAAGTAGTTATGCCCCGAGTTATTCATTCGTTTCGGTTTTCCTTCAAGTACTTCTGCCCATTGTTGTCTATCATGTGTATTTGAGCGACATTTATAGTAGGAAAATGACGTTATACATAACAACATAAAGGCAAAAGTGAACAAAACTCACGGAATGTATCATTACCTTACCTTATGTACATGGTAAATAGTTGCCCGACATGTATACCACGAGATGTCCTCAGGTCTCCCTGAGCGAAGAGAGCTCGCATTGAAAGGTGAAGAAAAGCGTTGATATACATAGCAATAAAATAGTGTGGCTTGGACTCGCGTACTTATATCGCTGACTATCAAGGGAAAAAAACTATTGCGAGTAGATATCTATTCACACGACTTTGGGAAAGATCACATTGTCTTGCCATAGATATGAATTTTGTCGCTAAAATCGTACACGACGCATGCACCCGAGTCAATCAGTAAGTTCAATCGCATGAATCTTGAGTACCTTAGTCATTGCATGACTACTGATCCGTCAAGATGGCGAAATCGGCCCGGTCGCCGTCTGTCAAATGGAACAAGACAAATCACTACACTACCTTGGTATGCAATCAAGAAAAGTCTGAGAGTTATGCCTATTCTATTTTTTTCAGGAATTTTTATAAGCTGAGATATATGGAAATTGTCTCCGAGATTGATTACGCCACAAATCAGAACTTGTGTACGTGTTAGTCTCGCATGTGTGAAACGACTCTACTCCTCACTTCTCTGTCGATACACAAATGATAGCATTGACAAGTACCTAATAAACACGTTCACCAAAAGTCGCACCATTTCTCGCAGTTCGACAGTCATAGTGGTCAGCTCAGCTCTATTATCGTGACCAAATATCATATATGATTAACATCATTTTATAAGGAATCAACCGCCGCAAGGCAGCCACCTAGAATCACAAAAATGATATCATGAATCAAGCTCGGGATGAGTTTGATGTACGTTTTTGCATCAGTCATCTTAGCCTACTAATTCTCTCAGCTGAACGCGGACGATATGAGTCGTATAAACTCCCTCCGCTCGAAAAATATTCTAGAGTGGAAATACTACTGCCAAGATGTTATAGTCAATCCGACACGTTTTTTTTTTCTAAGAGTGCAAATGATTGACTCCGTTCTCTTACGGTACTCAGACACACGTTAACCACGACGGTCCAAAGTTTTTGCCAGAAGACGAGGGGTTAGCACCAGGCTTTTTCGATAGTATGGATTGAGATGATACTGACGCCTTCAGTGTGTGCTCACAAGCTTACATATGAGAACGGGCCTCTGACAAGATAACAGTTGGCCCGATTCTGACGTTGGGGACGACATCAAGTAGATATGTACACCCGAATCATTCTTCTAATCTGTAAAGGATGTTTGTTGAGTACGACAGCGCAGTCGCGTCTAGTTTCCGTATGTGTTCCTTTTGGACGAGCGTCATGTTGATAATACTTTGCATCAAACCTTATTTTCGCCGCCATTCGTTTCCAATACAGACATACTTAACCCTCAGTCGTCTTACCATTTGTGTCGAGACTCCTGAGGGTGAGTTTACTTACATTGCTTACCGACTGTAGAACTTGTTCCGTTCTGTTCTATAGGTCAATACAGTCATCTTACCATTTATGTCGAGACTCCTGAGGAACCTATTCCGTTCTATTCTATAATGTTGAGTTAATGGTGAGGGGGAGAGTAATCAGACCCTCCTATCATAAGGGTATTGTGGGTCGTGGAAATGTATATCAGGTCTAATATTACAGGGCACGCTGCCTCATCCGACTGCTTACGGTCCGCAAGCCAGCATAGACCTTTCCTGGGGGCGAACCAAGAATCAAAGAGACAATAGCATCTCGCGCGATCTTGATATTTTGGAAGGAACCCATGATATGAATTTTACTAGAGGCGGATGAGATGAATTCCACGGGGACAAACGCAATGGATCAACGCACGTATCGGCCAAAACAATACGAGTTCGACTCGCGTTCTCGATTGTGAACTTTGTTTTGCCGTCTTGTCCGGCGATGCGACCTGGGAAAGAAAATGATGGATAGGCAAAAGATCACGGCTAGACTCGTGAATCACCTATTGCTCGGGATAAGTGATCTCCGTGCAGCGTCTTGACGTCTTTAATCTCGAAAGAGTCGAGGTAAAGGTCATCCAATCGAAGTAGTGCAATTGCATCCTGATCAAGAATGAGATGAAATTTCACTGGGATCAAAACGAAAGGTACACACATTGACATCGAAGCCAAGAGCATACGCCTTGACAAAGTCTGCACCTTTTTGCAGAGCTCCAATATCCTTTGTCTCTTTTGAAGTCTACCCAACTCATTAAAAAGCTATGTGTGGACCAGCAGGGACTTTGACATACCCTTATTTCGACGCATCGTCTATGAACATTCATCCTGACCTGTAATCCCAAAATTTCCGTCAACGGCCCAAAGATTGAAACCCAGTCTTTCTTGATCGGAGTCATTCGGTGAGGAGGTATTGGTATTCGCCTGGTCTCAGACTTGAGTCGGGTAGCGCCTGCACCGGGGACCAGAGCAGGAAAAACAGGAGCGGCAGTGCTTTCCAGAGTATCGGCATCAATTAAAATTTCATCGTCATCTCCCGGGTTGTCTACTTCGATGAGCTGGTCTGTTATGTTGGATGTTGACCCCTCTGCATCGTTCATTTCCTGATCTCCATCTATAGTTTGTGTCGAAATCTTTGCAGGTTGGATACTTTTTCTGGTCACCCTGCGGCGGTTTTTGCGTGTAGTTGATGACTGAGATACTATTGGAATAGAGGAAGCAGAGACGACCATACTTATAGCCTCGAGAATACCAGGCCTTGGGTAACTTTTGGCGCAAAAATGTCTGCTCGTGACAGTCACACATGTGACCGTGGCCATTCACCCTTGTCGGGCATAAATTTATTAGGGCAGAGCAGGTGCGAATTTGCCATCGTCACGTCCATCATGAGGTACTTTTCGACCCGTGGTGGCTGCGAAAGATTGTCTTTCGAAGAGGTTCCATTCTTTATCATCTCTAAGTGCGTTGCATCTGATCATCTTGATCATCGCAGACCGTCTTGACAGGCCTGGCACCGAACGGTGGTCTGTATATTCCGGAGTACATCCCCACTCTCCCTGAGAACTGGCGATATGATTGGAAGAACTACTCTTTTGTGGATCTCTCGGTTGCCGTTCTCTCTCTATACATCTCGAAGGACGAGGTCTCCGAGTCAGAGCTACGGCAGCTAGTTGAGAAGTCATACAAAACCTTCCGGCATCCTGATGTCACTCCACTAACGAAATTGAACGACAAGACATTCATATTGGAGCTGTTCCATGGGCCCACGTTTGCTTTTAAGGATGTGGCGCTACAACTCCTTGGAAATCTGTTTGAATTCTTCCTGTCTCGTAGAAATGCTGCCAAGGCCGCAGATGCTGAGCTCGAGAGATTGACAGTCGTCGGAGCCACTAGTGGAGATACAGGAAGGTCTGCCATCCATCCGTTAATCACAAGATTCTTTCATATTCATTTTTCTATAGTGCCGCTATCTATGGTCTCCGTGGCAAAGCCAACGTCTCCATCTTTATCCTTCACCCGAAAGGTCGTGTATCTCCCATCCAGGAGGCACAGATGACCACGGTCACCGACGGAAACGTACACAATGTTGCTGTCAAGGGAACATTTGACGATTGCCAAGTCCGTATGATTCTTGGAGTCGCTGTAGTGCAACTCTGACGCACATCCAGGATATTGTAAAATCTCTCTTTGCTGATCGTGAGTTCAACTCCACCCACCGCCTCGCTGCAGTCAACTCGATAAACTGGGCACGAATCCTCGCTCAGATGGTCTATTACTTCTCCGCCTACTTCCAACTCCAGCCCCAGCTTCCAGCAGAAACCAACATTGACGATTTTGGGGTTGAGTTCGTCGTGCCTACCGGGAACTTCGGCGATATCCTTGCCGGATACTATGCCAAGCGGATGGGCCTGCCGGTGTCCAAGTTGGTAGTAGCGACTAACGAAAACGACATACTTGCACGGTTCTGGAAGAGCGGCAGCTACGAAAAGGTGGACTCGAGTACAGATCACGATAGCTCGTCTGGCGCCACCGCTCCTGCAGATGGTTCATCTGATGGGAAGCAAGGTACGACAACGTCCGGAGTGAAGGAAACTCTCAGTCCTGCTATGGATATCTTGGTCTCGAGTAACTTTGAACGACTACTTTGGTACCTCGCGTTTGAGAACACATCCGGAAGCTGGGAAGAGAAAGAGGTGAAAGCTGGCAAGCTACTCAGTAGTTGGATGACTAGCTTGAAGGAGGATGGCCGTGTCAAGCTGCCAGTTAACATTCTTCTATCTGCCAGGAAAGACTTTGCAGCCGAGAGAATATCTGATGAACAGGTATTGTTATCTTTTCCCAGTTATGTACCAGTCTAAGCCTTTTTTAACTTCAGACCCTCGCTACAATACAATTATTCTTCAACGGGGCTGTGCCGTATGTTGCTGATCCTCATACAGCAGTTGGCCTAGCTGCTGCCCGCGTCGTTGCAAAACAGAAGTGAGCCGTGACCGTCTCTCTCTCCACCATACCAAATTCTTACCCATAGTAGCCCTGAAAATGTCTGCCAAGTTGTTCTTTCCACTGCCCACCCTGCAAAGTTCTCCGAAGCGGTCTCCCGGGCACTGAAGAACTCTGCACGCTTCGACTTCGACCGTGACGTCCTCCCGGAGGAATTCCGCGGGTTACTTGAGAAGGAGAAACGTGTCATCGATGTCGAGAGCCCTGACGTTGATCTTGTCAAAACTGTTATTGAGAAGACTGTTGGTCATCAGGCTGGAAATCTTGCGAGTTCTGGAAGTGTTTGAATAGATAGGGCATGCAAAGATGAGTCGTCACAGGCAGACAAATCTACAGCAAGATAGAAGACAAGGGTAAGCCAGAATACTTGGACGATTGGAAACACGAGGGATGTGAAAAAGGTGAAATCGTAGTATGAGAGGCGGTAATTACTACTACTACTACTACTGATCACTAGTACCATGTCCGGCGTCCTAACGTTGTGTATGTATGTATACTCAATCGCGGAGAGTTGATCAAGATTGGCAAATTACGTAGATCCTCGAACTTGAAACCAGATATCAACCATGCTGCAGGCATGCATGGTGGAAAATCCTACTCCTTACCGCCATTTGACTTCGTCTTCATGTATCTTGTCCCTCAACTTTCTCCTCCTGTCCATTTGTTGAGCTCAGAAACTGCTAACCTCGTTAACCTCGCCCAGCAGGCTATAAATGTAGACCTTGGCGAGTAGTCGTCATACACGAAGCCTCTTTTTTCTTCTGATTATATCGAACAGTGGAGACCCAAAAGGCTCAACTATCTCGTGTTCAATGGCAGGGGCCACTGCGCGTCACCTGGGAGAATATCAGTTCGTCGTTTCGTCTTGCTATGGTTGTGTCCTTGCCATGTTGAAACGTGTAACTCGAGTTGAATGCCTACGTCTAATCTTCGAGCATCCAGAGCGATGGCTGGTCCACTCTTTCCATGCAGCGAAGTGGTTTTGTCAGCCAATCTTGCTGTCTTTAGTTCATGCAATATTAACGTCCATCCTCTAGTCGTAACGTATACGCACATTGTTTATCTCGTGTCTTTGTCGATCTTCTTCGGACCCATTGTAGTCTTGATTCCTCTTCTTTTCCTGCACGAATTTGTGGTTTCCGTCCTCTTTAACTTGAGCTTCATTTTCCATGGACTGCTTCCAGGTACGAGTCATGGATCTCATCCCTCCTTGATTGTCTTCATGATCGATGTAGGCACAGTCAACGATCATTATCTCTATCTTCATTCTGTCTTTGATGATCTTAAGGGATTCACGTTCTCTTGTGTCGACAGATCAGGGACAAAGTACAACAAGCTGACGACGGAGTACTGGTATCTCCTCGTACTCCGACTCTTTTGCCTGGGCCTCGGCAGCCTTGCATTATACCATATCGTGAGTGAAAACTAGAGCTGCTAGACAGGATTGTATATATCTTTGTATACGGGAGCTCACTGTATTTATTTACAAGACCAATGTCGATAGGAAATGGATAATGCATACGAAAAGAAAATCAACATGGGCGACGAGCCCGAAGCGGTAGTCACAGCACGCAAATCGCGAGTGGACCCTTCCAACCCTGGAACATACTTCACAAAATGAGACAGTGTTCTAAGGCTTTTTTTCTTTGCTAATTATGGATCTGAAACTGCTCGACGTACTCAAAAAGGTTTGGTGACCTTGTAAATCAGTTCAATACTAGAAAGAGCACCTTCAGGCTCAACTGGCTGCAGGAAATGCCCTAGGGGGTGGCAGTTCGGTGGACTGTTGCGCACAGGTTCAGATTATGAGAAAGGATTTACAAGATTGGTTGATGCACAACAGGGTCAGGTGAACTTGACACAGTTGTTGGGGAGAAGCACAGACGTACGGCCGTGCTGTCCATTTTGACAACTTTCGAAAAAAGGCAGTTTCACCTTGAAAAGGTCTCAGAAGATGATACCTTCACCGATAAATGATTTTTTTTTTCGTTCGCAATTAATAGATATTCTGTATAATTGTGTAATTATAGTGAAATGGCAGTGCATTATCCTTTGTAATTGTAGTATGGCATGAAGGAATGCAAGAGTAACGCTACTCACACATTACTTGTCTTGAGTTGGTTTAAAAATTACAGAGAACAATGCATTATCACTGTGACTAGAGTAAAGAATGCATTGCTTTGTCGACATCAGGTACTCCCGGACTCAAAAGAGACATGATCGTTGTATGAAAGGATTCGACGGTGTCATTTACTATTTAGACACTGGATTGAGTCGTTTTCATAGTCCGCAATTGATTCTGTCAAAGCATCTAGTCGAGCGGCTTTAAAGACTTTTTGATTCGGAGTCGCGTCGAAATGGGTAAGGATGGATTTAGTATTGTCACTGGCCGAGTGGATGTGTTGGACACCTGACCTTCGCACCATACAAGCCGAACAATACTGTGGTAATTTGATAGAGTGTTTCCATTGGGGGCGGGAACTTGACACTTCATAAGAAAGCCGAGACCTGCCTACACGTTTATAGACAAGGAGATAAGACATGCTTTCTAGTTATCTACGTCGATGATCCTTGCAGCAAACTCGCGTCCCTTTCTGAATGACATAAACCTAGAATTTTCGAACACGTTCAAAATTCGAGACCTAGGCCCAGCGGCATACATTCTGGGAATACAGATCAAACGAGACCGAAAACACTGCACCATCTCCCTATCACAACAACAGTACATCAGAACCGTCATCCGTACTCCAGTGTAGTCGGCTCACGTATGCCATGGATGGGAACACGACCCAACCATTCCTTATGCGGTTAGGGAACTCAAATCACAAACGTCATCACTGGGCTGCCGCCAAGCGAGTCCTTCGCTACCTCAATACAACTCGAGACATGAAGCTAAGATTTGATGGAAACGATGTCGGCATGGACATGTCATGTCACGGGTATTCGAATACAGACTGGTCTGGGGACCCGACACATCCCGATCCACCGCGGGGTATATCTTCATATCTGCTCAAGGCGCAATAGGATGGGTGCGCAAGCATCAGACAATGGTAGCTCTTTCCTCCACAGAGTCTAAGTATATTGGTCTATGCTATGCTGGCCCGCATTTAGCATGGCTAAGGACTTTTTTGATGACATTGGTCATCCTCAAAAGGAACCCTAACGGTCATGTGGGTCATCATCCTCACAAAGGAAGTGCAGTACTGTTCATGCACCAAGCACATCCAGCAGAAGTTCCATTATGAGCAGGTATGAGCCGTTGGAGGGCACGGCAGGTCCGAGATCCAGGCTTTATGTTATGTTGATGACCGATAATCATCATCTTGCTCCCTTGCATATAACACCACTGAAGCCAATTGTTCCCTACATCTATATGGACCAACAGCTCCAACTAAAGTGCTCCAGAAGCCTTGCCAGTTATCTTCAATTTATCATATCCTTTGAGTATCAGTGTTTTTGCAGCAGATGCATTCCTAGACAAAGCGGTGTAATAAGATTGGTGAGATGAGCACCTGGACAAATTAACAGGAATGTATGGTCTAGTCTTTCCTCGAGATGTATAATCTGTCATAGCAAAATTTACCAGGACCTCTACTTGTGATCTATTTACAGCCAATTTTGCATCATTGGGAAGTCTACATTCAACTGTAACCAACATTCTCACCAAAGGAACTATCTTCTCTGGCTGACCATCCAACTGAACAGTGTGAGGTGTATTGGGGAGTTTAACAGACAATACATCCAATACATGCTGTCCCTTCAACCTAGCTACAGACTGCCATGAGTGTACCATAGCTTCCCGACTGTCCATTATACATAGTTCAGTGGCAGCATTGTGCTGTATTATTACAGGAAACCTACACATAAGAATCATTTACTGGAAATGTTTTTGTGATTGGATGAAGGTGACTGGGTCCAAATTACTTTCTGTACTGATAAAAAAAAAGAGCATGCCCAAGCCCCTAACTTTGCTGTGCTCAGTTAGGGCCTTGATGTCAAAACTCAATGCTTAGTCTCAGCCCCAACTGAGTGTAGTGAAGTTAGGGCCTTTATTTCAGCACTCAATGCCTAGTCCAGCCCCAACTGTTAGGGGACTGGTCCTTAGCACCATCCCACCTTTGCCAGGCTTAGCCCCTGACTATTGGCACTCTACTCAAGCCATTGTCCTGACTGCTCATGCACCTTCTGACCCCCTCACTGTCTTGGTCCTATCTTCCTAATGGGTCTAGCTGGCCTATGCCCACCCTATGTGTCATGCCTAGTTACATACTTGTCTTGGCATTACTCAGCAGGATTACTGTTGCTTACATAGCCTCTATTACATACCAGCCCAATTAGTCAATAGCTCATAGTCAGCAGCCCCCTCTTAGTCAATGGGTAGTAGTCATCATACTATTTGATGTAGTATATATAGAAGACTGGGGCATTGTAAGGGTGACCTTGGGGAGTGATGGCTAAATCATGCAGCTAGCAGAGGGGAATCCAAAGTATATTAGAACTGTAATCAACAATACAAATGGTAAACTAATCACCTAGCAGAGGGGAATCCAAAGAGAACAAGTCTAAGGATCCCTGCTGCTTGGTGCAGTGCATCAGCAGGTGGTGGAGGCATGGGAATGACTGTGTAGGTGACTGGAGTTAGCCAAAGTGTGCAACAAGGGATCACAGAGAGTTCCAGGGGTCTCCAGAGATCTCTGGGGACCAGTAGAGCATCCTGGAACCATCAAATGAGCCCTGGGGAAGTGGAACTGGGCAAGGAGAGTCAGTGTTAGACAGGGGTGGAGGTCAGAAAAAGGTAGTCCCCTGACATCACCCCCCCTCTAGCATGTGGCATCTTGATGCACAAGGTAGAAAAAGTTCTGGATCATCTGGTCTGTCAGTGGGAGAGGATGTATTGCTCTGACAGCTTGCAGCACATCTGGATGTCATTGGTGGAACTCCCTGACCAGTCCAGGCACACACACATTTTCCCAGGGTTCCCAGGAGATGTCCTCAATTCCATAGCCTTTCCACTTCACCTTGTACTGTAGTCCCTGTCAGGTTCCACTGACCTGGGGGCTCAGCTACACTGGTGAGTCCCTTACTAGGCAGATGCAACATCTAAACTTATGATCCCTAGCTCTAGTGAGCTCCAGAAGGGTGAAACAGGCAGGTGAAGAAGGTAGTAGTGGTCCTGGGGAGGTCTGGGGTGTTCCAGTAGATTATATGGGGAAGCAGAGTGACAGGTGAGTGGAGGACGAGTGCAGTATGGAGCTCCAGAGTGATAACACAAACTCAGCAGGTCCAAGTTACAAGTATGGGGAATTCTGGGGAGCCAAGATGAGATAAGAGATGGAAATGAGGCAAGTCAAGACTTAGAAAATAGGTGAGAGACTGAAAATGGAAATTGATAAGATTGAGACTGATAAGTTGGAAACAGATGCAATCAGGAGATGATGAGATTCAACAAGACAATATGGAATAGGGAGATGGATACATGAGAGATGTAACAGACATGAGAATGTAGGTAATATCAAGACTACTTAGCTATTACTACCCCATAGCTTAGGTACCTGCAGGGGAAACTCCTCCAGGACTGTGGGTCTGAGGTCAGGTTGTGTGGGTGGGTCTCAGATACAGTTGTTTGGGGCATCCCAAGACTGGCTAGTCAGGTGGTGATATTGTCTTGATACATAACCATGATGTGGGCCAGGGAGGGTGGCTGTACCCAGATACTGAGGGGATGTTGGGGGGATCATGAGGACTGCTGGAGAAGTGTTGGGGTTTTCCAGAGAAGCCTCGGAAGTTGCCAGAGCAGGCACCGGGGGTGAGGAAGTGTCATAGATGTTGGGAGTGAGGGGGAGTACATTCCAGGTTTACTGGGGTGATTCAAGGGAGGTTCAGAGTCTGGCAGGGGTTCAGGGGCAGGTCATGACAGTCCCTGCCAGAATAAGCAGCTGTCTAGGATCTCTTCTACCTCATACTCCTCACTGTTGTTGATCACCACCAGAGGAGGCAGAGGTGCCAGGCATCATCCTGGGATAGGGTCTGCTGGGGCTGGAGTTTGACCACATTGAAGACTGGATGGAGCTTGCACATTCCCATGAGGAGCCAGAGCCAATAAGCTAGAGGCTCTACCTGCCATTCTACCATGAAGGGTTCTAATTGTTGGTGCAAGAGCTTCTTTGATGGCCAGATAGTTGTAATATTGGAGGCATCTAGGTAGACTTAATCTCTGGGCTTGTACTGGTGTCAGAGGACTACCTTTTCTGACCTTGACTCCTGTCTGACACCAACTCTCCTTGCCTGTTTCCACTTCCCTGAAGCTTATTGGATGGCTCCAGGATGTGCTATGGGTCCCCAGAGATCTCCAGAGACCCCTGGCACTCTCTGTGATCCATTGTTGTGCACTTTGGCTAACTCCAGTCACCTACACAGTCATTCCCATGCCTCTGCTGCCCCCTGATGTGCTGCACCAAGCAGCAGGGATCCTTAGACTTGTTCTCTTTGGATTCCTCTCTGCTAGGTGATTAGTTTATCATTTGTATTATCAATTACAGTTCTAATATACTTTAGATTCCCCTCTGCTAGCTGTGTGATTTAGCTGTCATTCCTGGAGGTTGCCCTTACAGCAGAACAAGTCTCTTATTCTGGTCTGGAAGCTCCTCATAGCCTGCACAGAATCCCCAAGCCTCTCTCTGTTGCTTCCCCACCAGGCTTAAGCACCCATGAAGTTCTATGTCTCAGCTGGCCAATCCAGATACTCCCTTGGAGGCCCCAGCCCCATAGGACAAGGCCTGGACTTGCCTGCTCCACCTAGAGAACCAGGTGCAATTGGCCCAATCTTCCCTCACACATCACATGACCAAACTCTCCACCCTCTGCCAAACCACCAAACTCATCTCCCAGTCCCTCCAAGCACTACTAGAGCACCCAATCCCTACCTCCATGCCACCCCCAGCTGTGGAAACACCCTTGGTGGCTCCTGTCACCTTACTGGCAGCTCCAATAGCCCCCCAAGTGCATATTCCCTGTCCCACACTCCCAGATGCATACTTGCACTGGCAGAGAGTGTTTCCTTCAGTCCTACTTCACATACATCCATCTCAGTAGGGACACTTTTGATTCCAATACACTGAAAATAGCCTGGGTTTTGTCATACATGAAGATGGGGCATGCCTCCACCTACAAACTACAGGTATTTTGATGCCCCAGAGGTGTCAGGAGTTTTGCAAATTGGGCAGCCTTTGAAAAGGACTTCCAGGCAGAGTTCTTCCTGATTGACCCCACCAAAATTGTGGCATTAGTGCTACATGACCAGGAACAGTATGGGCAAGGGAAATGGATGCAGGATGAGTATATAGACTCCTTCCAGGCACTAGTTGAGCAAGTGGTCTACCCCAATAGCCTCTAATTGTGCCTCATGTTCTGGGATGGCTTGCACTCCACATTGCTGGAATGCATTGACAACCTTGCCAAGGGCTGCCCAGATGATGAGCAGACTGCCTCCTGGTATAAGGTGGCCTGGGACCAGTGGCAGCTTATGGAGATTTGATGGGAGCTACATCACACACACCCAACTCAATGCCCTACTCCTGTCTCCACTCTCTGGCTCCCTGTCCCTACTCTCCCAGCACCTGCCTCTGCTCTGGCCAGCTCTGTCTCATAACTCATACTGCCAGGCATTCTCATGGATGTCAATGCCACCAGACAGCACTGTGCCATGCTGCTGCTGTGCTGGAGATGCCAGAAATCTGGGCACTTTGTGCAGCACTGCCCATTGGGTCTTGAAGTATGTTACCTCTCCATGGCAGAGCAGGAGGAGCTCCTCCTACAGCTGCTGGCCACAAAGGATGTGGCTGGAGATCCTTCACTGGACAAGCTGGCACTGGAGTTGACCCTGGAGGAGAGCAGTACTTGTGCCCCCCTCCCAGGTCTGGAGGAGGATTTTTAGTCAAGTGGCAGATGAGATGTATGCCTCTATTGCCAAGTACTAACTGGTTTGTATGTCTGTTGATAGAAAATGAAATTGCTTCCATTGATATTGATGACCCTAAGACAACAGAACCTCAGTACTCCCATCCAAATATATAAACACCAACTCTGGAAGCTCCAAGTCAGGCCCACTGATTCTGTGCAGACCTCTCTGGGCCACCCTGCATGAGAATGCTGATTGCCCCAGCAGTATGTGGTAGCTGTGAACCCTGTGGTGAATTCCCTATGCCTTGATGTGGAAATTGAGACCACAGACACCCAGCAGGCCTGCAGAGTCACCACCCTCCTGGATAGTGGCACCATGGGGTTGTTATAGACTCAGAGTTCATCTGACACCACTGCCTGACCACACAGCTGCTGTCCCAGCCTATTCTGGTGTTCAATATTAACAGAATGCCCAACAAGGCTGGGGCCATCAACTCCATGGTCAACCTCATCCTCTGCTACCAGAACCACATAGAACAGGCTGTCTTTGCTATCACCAGCCTAGGCAAGCAAGACATGATCCTTGGGTTCACCTGGCTTTGGGAGCACAACTCCAAAGTAGACTGGGCCCAGGGTGAGGTGACCATGAGCCAATGTCCCTGGAGGTGTGCCACCTGCACCACTAAGGTTAGGGAAACAGTGTTGGGCTGCAGTTTGAGAGCACACAGCCATTTGGGCTTGCCATGTGGGCCACCTTCCCTTCACAGATCTAGATCTTCTGGACCCCCCACCCTTGGCATTCCCTTGTAGAGAGGCTCTCTAGACAACCAGAGTGGTGATGGGGCCCCAGGGGAGGATTTGCCAGGGGAGTTCTATGCCTCATGCAACCCAGAGTCCCAAAACAAAGCATTAGAGATTGGAGATTGGATATATGTCACCACCCTACACCCCCCATCCTCTATCATGGAGATCTGGGCCAGTCAGACCACCTCTCAGCAGCTGGC
>JAGGAV010007994.1:0-23196 GCA_017657295.1 Termitomyces sp. DKA64 | reverse complement strand
GGACCCCACCCTGCCTCTGGGCCTACCCTGGCCAAACCCAGCAAGCCCAGAGCACACCCCCCTCCTCCTCCAACCTCTACAACACTCCCCTACCCTTGGCACCTGCTCCAGCAACCCCTGATACTTCTCTGGAAATCCCCAATGGTTTTATGGCATTTTCCATGATCTCCTCAAGCCCTCCCTCAGTGTCTAGGTAACTCCAAAGTCCTCCCACCCTCCCCCAGCATGCATTCAGAATGCTCCAATCAATTGTACCCAAGACCTGCCTGCATGGTCTGACCTCAAACCCACAGTTCAGAGTTCCCCTGTAGGTACTTAAACTGTAGAGTAGTAATAGCTACAGGTAGTCTTGATATTACCTACATTCTCATGTTTGCTATGTCTCTTGTGTTCTGTCTCACTGTTCCATATCATCTCATTTCAATCTCATCTGTTTCAACCTTATCAGTTTCATCTTATCAGTTTCCTTTTCCGTCTCTGTTTCTAATCTCTAGTTTCTAAGTCTTGCCTCATCTCAAAGTCTCTCATCTTGTCTTTACTCCCCAGTTATGTTCATCTTCATTATCTCAACTCTATTTCAACACTTGGTAAATTTCCAAAACCCTGGACTCTTGACTTGGAATCCAACCCCAAGTTCACTAAACCCTTGATAACTCATCTCCAGAGCTCTGTACTGTGCTTGTCCCCCCTCATCCACTACTCCTGCTCCTTTGTCTAAACTACCAGAGTAACTCAGACTTCCCTGGACCACCTTTGTCTACCCCATTCCACTCTTCCAGAGCTCACTGGAATCTGGGATTGTAAGTGTAGATGTCATGTCTGCCTAGTAAGGGACTTGCCCAGTGCAGCTGAGCCCCCAGGTCATCAGAACCTGATTTCATCCTCTGCTACTAGAATCATGCAGAGCAGGCCATTTTCACTGTCACCAGCCTAGGCAAGTAGGACATGATCCTTGGGTTCACCTGGCTTTGGGAGCACAATGGAGGTGCACCACCTGTGCCACCAAGGTCAGGGAACAGCACCAGGCTGAGGCTTGAGAGTGTGCAGCCATTCAGGCTTGCCATGCAGGCCACCTTCCCTTCATAGATCTAGATCTTCTGGACCCCCCACCCTTGGCATTCCCTTGTAGAGGGGCCCTCTACAAGGACAACCAGAGTGGTGGCAGGGCCCTGGAGGAAGATCTGTCAGGGGAGTTCTGTGCCTCACATAACCCAGAGTCCCTGGATGAAACAGTGGAGATTGGAGACCAGATATATGCCACTACCCTATGCCCCCTACCCTCTATCATGGAGATCCAGGCCAGTCAGACCACCTCTCAGTGGCTGGCCCAGGTATTTGTGGCAAACTTTGTGCCCCAGGAGCTCCAGGACATTGTGCCTCCATATCTCCATGTGTTTGAGGATGTGTTTTTCAAGGCCTCTTTTGACTTGCTCCCAGAGCACAAGCAGTGGGACCATGCCATCAAATTAATGCTGGACTCCAAGCCTGCAAGCTGCAAGGTCTACCCACTGGTGCCAAGGGAGCAAGACAAATTCAATACCTTCCTACAGGAGAACCTGGACTCTGGTTGCATCTGCCCCTCCAAATCCCCAATGGCCTCCCTGGTCTTCTTCATCAAGAAGAAGGATGGCTCCCTTCAACTGGTCTTGGACTACTGGGTGCTTAACATCATGATGGTGAAGAACTGCTACCCCCTCCCTCATCCCCAAGCTCATCAACAATCTCCAGGATGTGCAGTACTTCACCAAACTGGATGTCCAGTGAGGCTACAACAATGTACAGATCTAGGAGGGAGACAAGTGGAAGGCTGCCTTCCAGACCAACCAGGGATTATTTGAACCTCTTGTCATATATTTTGGACTCACCAACAGCCCCACCACCTTCCAGACAATGATGAACAACATCTTCTGGGATCTGATTGCTCAAGGCATAGTGTGCATTTACCTCAACAACATCCTTATTTACACTAAAATGCTGGAAGAGCACCACCAGGTCATGTGCATTGTCTTGGAACACCTCCACCTTCACCAACTCTATCTCAAGCTGAAGAAGTGTGAGTTTGAGCAAACCTGGATTGAGTACCTCTGGTTGATCATCTTGCACAGAGCTGCAGAGATGGACCTGGTGGAGGTGGCAGGTGTTGTGGAGTGGCTGGAGCCCAAGAATAAGAAGGAAGTGCAGGCCTTTTCAGGTTCCACTAACTTCTACCAGAGGCTCATTCAGGATTTCTCCCATTATGCTTGACTGCTGTTTAACCTCACCACAAAGGATGCTGCCTGGAGTTGGGGCCCCCTGGAGCAGATGGCTTTCAATGACTTCAAGTGCACTGTCACCTCTGGACCCATCCTCCTTTTCCCAGATGATGACTCCCCCTTCTGGGTGGAAGCTGACAGCTCCAACTTTGCCACTGGAGCTGTTCTGTCACAGCAGTCCCAGGGGGATGGAAAGTGGCATCTGGTGGCCTTCTACTGCAAGAGTCTGAACACAGTCAAGTGCAACTATGAAATCCATAACAAGGAGATGCTGGCCATTATCTGGCCCTTTGAGGAGTGGTGGCATTTCTTGGAGGATGCATGGCATAAGTTTGAGGTATGGATGGATCACAAGAACCTCAAGTGTTTCTGGACAGCCAAGAAGCTCAATTGCCAACAGGCCTGGTGATCCCTCTACTTAGCCAACTTTGACTTCTCAATGCACCACAAGCTGAGCTGGAGCATGAGGAAGCCAGACACCCTGTCCTGGAGAGCAGACCACAGCACCAGAGAAGATGACAATGGTAACATCATATTTCTCTGACCCAAGTTATTTGTGATCTGAGCCATGGAAGGCTTAGCCATTGAGGAGATGGAGGTGGAGATCCTCTGGGACATCTGGCAGGGAAACCAGGACAGTCTACAGGAGAAACTCATTGCTCAAGCAGCCAGGGCACTCAAGTCCAGATGTACCACTGGCATCAAGTCAGTCTGGGCAGATGAATAGGCCCTCTGCAATGGACTCCTGACATTCCAGGATCATATCTATGTGCCCAATGACCCGGAGCTCTGCCAGAGGATTGTAGAGCAACACCACAACTCCCAGATTGCAGGACACCCCAGCCAGTAGAAAATATTAGAGCTGATGTCCCAGAACTACTGGTGGCCCCAGATATCCTTGTATATTGGATCCTACACTAGTACATGTGATCTCTGCCTCTTGACCAAGCCCCAATGTCACCTTTCCTCTAGTCAGCTGCACCCCCTGCCTATCCCCATGGAGTGATGGAGTGTTGCCTTGGTGACTTCATTATAGAGCTCCCTGATGCCCATGGTTATGATGCCATTATGGTAGTGGTGGACCTCTGTGGCAAATGAGCACATTTCATTCCTACTCACACTACTTGCTCCACCATGGGCACTGTGAACCTGTACTGGAAGAACATCTGGAAGTTGCACAGCCTCTCCAATGCCTATGTATCTGACTGGAGCCCACAATTTGTGGCAGACTTCACTCAGGAGCTCTACCAACTGCTCAACATGAAGCTTCACACCTCCACCAGCTACCACCTGCAGTCCAATGGCCAGATTGAGCACATGAACCAGGAGCTCAAACAATACCTCCACCTCTTCTGCAACAAGCACCAGGATGACTGGGACAAACTCCTCCCTGATGCCAAGTTCCAGTACAACAACCATGTTCATGCAGCCACTCAGTTATCACCCTTCTTCCTGGACTCCAGATGTCACCTGTGCATGTGAATTGAACTCTGGCCCTGACCTTTTGAGAATGAGGCCATGAACAAGTTCATGGACCAAATGAAGATTGTGGAGGAGGAAGCCTGAGCAGCACTGGCAAAGGCAAAGGACAACATGGCACAGTACTATAGCCATGGAAGGACCCTGGCACCCCAGTACAAGCCTGGAGATCAAGTCTATCTAGATGCCTCTAATATTATGACCACCTGGCTATCAAAGAAGCTCTCATACTGACAATTAGGACTCTTCACAGTAGAACAGCAGGTAGGGCCCCTAGCTTATCAACTCCGGCTCCCTGTGGGAATGTGCCAGCTCCATCCAGACTTCAACATGGTCAAACTGACTCTGGCCTTAGCAGACCCATCCTGGGATGATGCCCAGCACCTCCACCTCCTCCAGTGGTAGTCAACAACAGCAAGGAGTATGAGGTGGAAGATATCCTGGACAACCACTTATTCCAGTGGAGACTACAGTACAAGGTGAAGTGGAAAGGCTATGGAATTGAGGACATTTCCTGAAAACCCTAGAAGAACATGCATGTGCCTGGACTAGTCAGGGAGTTCCACCAACAACATCTGGATGCACTGCAAGCCATCAGAGGAATATACCCCCTCCCACTGGTGGACCAGGTGATCTGGAACTTTTTCTACCCCACACATTGAGATGCTGCATGCTAGAGGGGGGGGTGATGTCAGGGGACTACCTTTTTCCAACCTTTGCCCTTGTCCAACACTGACTCTCTTCACCTGGTTCTGCTTCTCCAAGGCTCATTCAATGGCTCTAGGATGCTCTACTGGTCCCCAAAGATCTCTGGAGACCCCTGAAACTCTCTGTGATGCCTTGTTGTGCACTTTGGCTAACTCTGGTCACCTACACACTTATTCCTATGCCTCTGCCATCTGCTGATATGCTGCACCAAGCAGCAGGGATCCTTAGACTTATTCTCTTTGGATCCCCTCTGCTAGGTGATTAGTCTACCATCTGTATTGTTGATTACAATTCTAATATACTTTGGATTCCCCTCTGCTAGCTGTGTGATTTAGCCACTGCTCCTAGAGGTTGCCCTTACACTTATAGTCCTCTGGCTAGCTCAACACTTTGACAAAGAGCTTATTTTTCCCATATGAGGCATGGACACAATGGATAAACTCTCTGTCTGACTGCTCTTTTGGTTGTGGACTATGGGCCATCTTAAGTATGGCCTCACCCAACATTATGTACTCTGGACTCTCAAAGCTCTGGGACCACTGATGATCCCCCTTGCCATCATTATTGCCAGCAAGGTCTCACACTTTGGCATCACAAATTTTGTGACAATCTTGCATCAGCCAACTTTTATAACTCAGTCCATCATGGAGAGCACAAATCTAATCCAACTGAGCCTGCATTTCCTGCAGTAATGGTGAGGGCAAGTCATCCCCCCCTGGATCAATGCATGCATCTGCATGTACATAGTAAGCAGTCCACTACCTTGTTGAGTTCTCCTTTTACATACATGATGTCAAAATTGAATCTCAACATGTAATCCATTCATCATCACTGACATGGAGACAAATTTTGTTGAGTTTTAAAAAGCTCAAGTGCTTTGTGATCCATGAGTACATGGATGTGATATCCTAGAAGCTTATTCTCCCATTTTAGGAGAGCTTCTAGGATAGCCAACATCTCTAACTCATGCATGGCATAGTTCTGCTGTGTATTAGTGAACTTCTTGGACATGAACCCAGCTGGCCAACATTTTTGCCAGCTCAGTCCTTGTCCATACATCACCCTGATGCCTGTCTTTGAGGCATCACAGATCAGCCAGATAGGATTCTCATGTTAAGGATCTATGGACTAAATAACTGGGATTTTGGAGCAGCTCTATTTGATTATGTCAAAACACTGCTGATGAATAGGATGCCAGTGGAATGGCAACCCATTTTGTGTCATGGCCATCAGTGGCCTTCTATATACAGATATATTGGGTAGGAAATTCCCAATGTAGTTCACCAGCCCCACAAATCATTGGATATCATTGTAAGTCCTAGGAGTATGCCACTCCTAAATCTGATTCAACTTTTCCATATCAGGGTGTATACCCTGTACATCAATAACATGGCCAAGGCACTCAACATGCTTGGCATACAGCTCACACTTCTTCCACTTGAAGTAGAGCTTGTTTTTGCATAGTCTTTCAAAGACTACCCTGAGGTGCTGTTTATGCTCCTCAATAGAATCTGAAAAGATGGATATATTATCCAAGTATACACACATCCATTTCCTGATAATGTCCCTAAAGATGGATGACATCAATGGTTGAAACATCACAGGTGCATCACAGTTGCCAATCTGCATGATATTACTGCAGTATGTACCAGTGATGGTTAGAAATGCAGTTTTTGGTACATCCAAAGTACATATCCTCACTTGCTCATACACATCAGTGAGGTCAAAAATTGACCTTGCTGGTGTGTGGGCAACATTTTCCCAAATGACCTCCTAGTCAGGTAAGGGTGTCATGTCCTTAACTGTATCATTGTTGCACTGACAAGCATCTAATGCCATCCACAGCAAGCCATCTTTCTTGGGGATGCACAATAATGGTGCAGCCTGATTAGCCACACACAGCTCCTATGATTTAGCTTGTACATAGTGGTCAATTTTGTCCTGCAATTGCTGCTGAAGTGACTTAGGGCACCTCAGCATGACATATGAATACTATTTGGTCTCATCTATGAGATTGATCTCATGATTGACCTCACTTGGAAGGCCATTTCTTCTCTTCATCTGCATGAGGCCAAAGACAATGTTCATCCTTGGTGAACTTTGAACATCACACCATCCTTGCATACTTATCATGCAAGGCCATCAGACAAATTTCTGATTCATCTAGAATATTCAGCTAGGCAGGATAATATTCTGTCATGCCTTAGCTTCCATCCACAAGTATTCAATATTGCTAGGCTTGCATAGCCATTCTATATTTTTCCATGGCAGGGGTTGACCTCCTTACCTCTTCTTGCCACATCAGGTCTGCTATGACCTGATTCCACTCCTGGGGCATTTGCAGGTTATATGCCCATTTGAGGGTGGCTTTGGAATTAGTCTATCCCAAATCCATTGCTACCTCACTGGTGAAGGATCAGTCTGCTCCTTTCAGCATACTCTCCCCTCCTTCTGAAGAGTACTCTTCTGATACTCTTCCTCTAGCACCAGCATTAATGGGTGGTCATTAGGTAAACTGTTTGCCACCTGGACCTCATTCTCATCCACTGCCTCTTCCACAGTGGGCTACTTGGGTCCACCATTGAGTCAGTGCAGAAGTGTTGCACCTGTCCATCTGCATCCTCCAACTCCAACCCATGGGCTGGAGTCACTACCCCAGCAATGACCACCTGGTCATTTATAAAGTCCAAGAGGACATTGTGATAAATGGCATTCCTATGATCATGTCATAACAATCAAAGTTTGCAATGTCTATATAGACATTACAGAACTTACCAGGGACCTTCATGGTCATCCTGGCCCCATAGTTCACAATGGAATGACTTCTGATTATTCCAAGCTGCAGGGTGATTGGTGTGGCCAAGGGTTCCATGTGTATCCTGGCCACATGGGCAAACAATGAGGTGTTCCCAGGAGCTGTACTTTCCAAATTCCACAGCATCCATACCTTGTGGTTGTTGACCTCCACCCAAGTGACAAGACACTCTTTGTCTTGTGCAGATAGCCCTGGTTGTTTTATGGCATCCCTTGCCACTATAATCCAAACCTTCTGCATATGAATTGTTTTACTCAGTTCAGGTGCCAGATGCTTTATAGTAGGAACTTTAGTGAGGGCAAATAGCCCCTCACTGTCACTACCCCAAGTGTAATTCTTGTCTTCATACACTTTTAATTCAACATACTCATCCTCCCCAGCCTGAGTCCCATCAGACTCAGTTGTGGCCTCATCCCTGAGGTCTCCAGGTTCTTTCTCCTGCTCATTGTTGGCATTGTCAAGATTTGACAGAGCAGCCCTGTGTGCTGCTCTCACAAATGCATGGGGAGCTGGCTTACCCAGCTCTTGGCATTCTCAAGCAAAGTAACCAAGCTTTCTGCACTTATAACAAGTTGCAGATTGCCCAGCATCTTTGCCTGGGCAACCCAATGCTATGGCTACCACATTCTTCCTTGCAGCAAGATGCTTTCTCACCACCCACACTGCTCCCCCAGGATGAGCTGGACTTTGCCCCATACCACTCCAAGGAGGCATGGGCTTTACATCCATGCATGCATGACATCTCCTCACTGGTCTAGCTGAATGCAGGCAGGCCTGCAGTCCCACCAGCTCTGCCCAGCTAGCCAGTGCAGTCTCAAGCTTTGGAGACTGCACTGCTGCTAATGACAGTAGATGTCCTGACCAAGTTTTCCTGTTGTGCTCTCAATAGTGCATTGCAGCCTTTATGCTGTTTTTGTAGGCCTCAGCCTTGGACACAAATTCCTCAATGGTATTCACCTGGGGGGGAAGTCTGCCATTGCATATCAATGCCACCAGCATATCAGAGGGTATAAACTCCAAGAAATGCTCACAAATAGTGAATTTGTCAGGGAAGATGGCTATATTCTAAGCATGGTCAAGCAAGGCATCATAGAAGTCTTGCACTCCCTCTTTGACCACATATACTGCATTGCAGAATGCATCATAGGCATTATGCATTGTTGAGGGCTGCACAAATTGGTTGTATAGTTCAAAGATCACATCCTCAAATTTCCAGTGGGACTGGGCCCTGTTGACATGAATTACATGTCACAGGCACCACTTCAGGGCACCTGCTGCCCAGAATTCTATCAGAATTAAGACTTTCTCCTGTTCATGCCCATCCCCACCATACTGTGCTACTACATAGAATATGCAGATACTCATTAGCCAATCTTCAAGTTCACTGAACTTTGATGATCCAGTGTATAGGGTGATCATTTTTAATGGATGATGTGCTTCTATGCTGCCTGATCACATGTGATCAGATAGGGTAGCTGGCAATAGGAAGGTAATAGGTGAGGGGCAAGTCAATAAACATCCCAGAGAACAAGAACAAGTTGTATTTGGATGTGAAGTGGATGAATGTTGCTAGGGTGTGCCGCTAGTTGGTAGCACAGAATCACTAAGAGAGAAAGGGGTGACTAGACAAAGGGAATGTGAATGCCACTTGGAGGATTTAGAATGAGGAAGTCACTAAGGAGGAAGAAAAGAGTTGCTAAGAGTTAAAAGGGCAGAGTTGGTAGGGTTAACAAAGAGAGCAATACTAGTTGCTAGCTGTAGGTGCTAACATTGCTAGAGCAAAGGCAAGGATGACACCTACAAATGGTGTCTATACTATGTCAAAAGCTGAGGCATCAAGGCTTGTTGCTAAGCTGTTAACAATGACAAGGAAGAGAGATGAGAGTGAACTCTGAAGTCTGAGAGCTTGAGGGAACTTCAAAGATGTACTATGGGGGGTACTAGTTCTCTGTTTTTGCTAGGTATGTGTACAGGGGGTATTTATACAATTTGTAAGTGCAGTAGTCAGCAATAAAAAGTAGTCACCACCAGTGATAGCATCTGTCACTGTGTGCATGCTATGTGCCAATACAGTTTCCAAGGATATGTACATGATGTCAAAACTGCATAATATCTATCAAATATAAAAGAAATCATACCACACATCAGAGTCTGAAGTGTAGATGCTGTTCAGGTATGTTGGTAAGGCAAGACAAGAAAAATGGAGATGAAGGTCATGTGTCTTTGAGTATCTGATTTTTGAGAGGCAAAAGTCCCTTTGTCACTATGTGATGATGCTAGCAACCATTGGTAAGAAAGGTCTCAACCAAGTGCTTCTAGACCACAGGCCTAGGCTTTCATGTGATGGGGCTATGTTGGAGTCAGGTGCTGCATCAGATAAGATGACCTGAGATGGTGGTAACAATGCTCAGCAACAAGTGGGTCTTACCATCCTCTAGGCTGAAATTTTGACTGTCTTCAGTCAACCAAAGTCATGTGATAGCCAGAATGGCCTGTGCACAGAATGATGAAACTATAAAATGCCTGGTGATTAGTTGAACTTCATTGTATTCCTCTTCATCACCTGTGTGTCCTCCTGATCTCTATCTTATCACTATGTCTTCAGATCTTACAGCTCAACTTAAGAAGCACATCATGGCCCAGGCATTTCTCAAGCATGTTGATCAACTCCTTGCAGTGGCATGTGCATTGCTAGCAACCAACCCCAAGCTAGTGGTCACTACCATTTTCAAAACTTGGATGCAATGGTTTGAGACTGCTGGGAGTGGTGTGGAATGGGTGGAGCTAGCAACTGTTGACAAGGAGTGTCACTAGCTCTATGAACAGTATAAGGGGGAGGACTGGATCCAGGAGTTTGACCAACATTTCATAAGTCTTCTTTTCTCCTTTCATAGCAACATCATTAATGCTTTTACTAGACTCCTGCATCTGTGTCACTAGGATTCTTGTTGGAGGATCTGGAAGCTGCTATGGCAGTGAGTGATGGCAATGTTGCTGGGACTAGCAACATTGCTCAGGTAACTTTTAGTTGTTTGAAGACTTAAGTCCCAATGACCAATTCTTCTTCCAGCATCCTCTACATAATCTGACAATAGTAACTGGGGCTGGGCATAGTGAGGGTCATGGGAAAGGGAGTGTGGGTCATGGGGACATTGGAGCTGGCCCCTCCACTTTCAAGCATGTAGTTGGTGGCATTGCTAAGGAGCCAGCAATGTTGCCAAGGCAATCCAGGGCTCCCAAGGAGAAGGGGATGGCAAGAGAGGAAGGTGACAATAACAACTTCAAGGTAAGTTTCAGAGTGGTATTAGAGAAGGTGAAGGGAAAGACAACAGTGTTGCTAGAAGACAGGACAGCTTCCAAGGTGAGCCAGAGAGTGGTAAGTCATAGTAACATTCACTATTAGTTTTTCTTTGCTAATTCTCTACTCAGTGTGACAACTGCTGGCCATATAATGACTCAGAAGGCTGCTGGTACCCCATGGGACCCAGCCTTGCTATTGTTGTGACAGCACTTGCAAGGGCTGCTCTTACCATGATCAGTCAGCTTGGAGTTGTGAGGGGAAGTTTGTCACTAGGTTAGTGACCCAGGCAGCTTTGGTGAGGCAGGCAAGGGAGTTTGTGAGGGGTCAGTGGGAGTTGGCAGCCATGGGTCTGCCAATCAAAATCAAGCACATGAGCTTGAGTCTACCAATCAAGCAGGATGGTACAATGGTTGGTAGCAGCAAGGGCATTAGGAGGAGGTGACAAGAGAAGAGTTGGGCTGAGGTTGAGGTTGGCAAGGATGGTAGCAACAGTGAAGGAAATGAGGGCAATAGCAACAACATGCCCTTGATGGAGGCCCAGTGACAGCCAACAGTTGCTAGCAACGGGAAGGATGGCAATATGACCATGCAAGAGCTGATGCTGATAGCAACCATTATCAATGTGGAGTCTGAAGTCCTGGGCACTGAGGCTGGTGACAAGGTAATGGAGGTTGAAGAGGTCAGGGAAGAGAAGGGCTCTTCCCTGGTAAGTACAAGTTCTTTTGATCATTTACTCTTTGTTGCTAACTTGTTTGCTAGAAGGTATGGACTCCAGCCCCACAGTGACAGGTAGGTGATGACAAGCTGGAGTGGCTAGGGGAAGACCTAGCCCTACCAACTCCTCTCATGTCACTGGCATTGCTAAGAGGCCTTGAGGAATGTGTGGTGATGATAGTAGATCATCATGGCAAGAAAACCCCAAAAGATGTGCCAAGCAATAGCAACAAGTTGCTAAGTCCAGCATCCTAATGAAAGAGAAGAACAATTGTTATAACTGTTTATTAAACTCTTTTAACAAGTAAAGGTTGATATAAGCAAAAACAAAGAAAAGACTTAAGTATAGGTGTTGAATGACAGTTTTGGTTGGGGAATGGTAAAGAATGAAAATGTTGGTAGGGTTTAGTGAACAGCTCTAGTTGTTGCTATCATCAGTGATGTGGTTAGCATCATCATTGTCCACAAGGTCTGTTTGTTCAAAATCACATAGGCAGGTAGTGTCAATGTTGAATGCATTGCTAGGCACTGAGATGCATTCTCTAGTGAAATATGGTACCAAGCAAGAAGCTGCCACTGGTCAATGGAGAACTGAACCATCTAGTTCACAAAGAATGTAAGTGACTTGTTATGAGATATTACCACCAGTGGACCCAAGTAACAAGGCCTCATCTTTTTGTTATGTGTGGCTTAAATTCTTGTATTCCTCATTAGAACAAGGTTGCCTGTCCTGAAGTCATAATCTCAAATGGTCATGGCATGTTCTGCTTCAAAGCAAATGGCAGCTAAACATCAAGCACTAAGAACATTGTCATGTAATTGGTCAAGGTCTTCCTGGCAATGTTGAAGATTGATTGCTCAATGGACTATGAGGTCAGTAGATGACAAGAATGAATTCAGCAGTGGTTGAAGATGTGTCACTTTGACAATGTCAGCAGGAAGCAGGGGGTGGATACTGGTAACAGCCTAATAAGGGGAACAACCCATGTGCTTGCCAACTGTAACTCATGCTGACCAAAAGACTGAGTAAGTAGCTGTACTCCATTTAGACTGGTCATCATCAACAGCTTTGAAAAGGGCCTGGCAAACATCAAAGTGAGGTCACTCAACTATACTGTTAGCATGCTTGTTGTAGCCCAAAACTTGAATATGATGCAAGTTGTACTTCTTTGCTAGGTAAGTGACTGCCTTCAGAATTGGTGTGCCATTGTTGGTAACAATTTTGCTAAGGGCTCCCCAGTGACAGATGACATCTTCATACAACCATTTAGCAATCACCTCACTATTCTCCCTAATGAGCATGTGAAACTTGGCATAATGGGTTAGCAAACATCATCCTTGAATGATATACTTGAACTTATTGGAGAGTGGCATAAATATAGTGTCAATGTATATCTTGCTGAACAAGGAAACCAGCATAGCAACAGTTGGTGGGATGAGTACTTCGGTCATCTGATGAATCTGGCAGATGTGACGAGTGCAAATGTATCATACAAGGTTGGCATTAACTTGAGGTGATCAGAAATGTTCCAGCAAGGCTGAGCAAGTAGCAAAAAGTCCTCTGTACCCCAGTTCACTATGCATGGCTCACAAGATATGCAAGCAACAGTTGGTAGGAATAAAGAGTTTGTGAGCACCATCCTTATTCCATTGCCAGAGCTTACCATCTGCAAGGAAGAACATGGAGGCATAGTGAATGAAGGTAGCATAGGCGATGTTGCTAAGGTTGTCTAGTCTGATGAGATCACTAAGCCACTTCTAGATCATAAGAATACAGGTGTTACTAGCCAGAGCCTTTGCACTGTGGGGAATGTTGCTATAAGTGGTGGTGGTGTCATCTCATAAAGGCCAAGGAATGTTGCTAGTCACTAGCCATGGGGCTGGGGTGTCCACTATGTCATTGGCAAAAGTTGCTATGTGCAAGAGGGGTTGGTGTTCAAGGAGGTGGGATAGCAACTGTAAGACTGTTGAGACACTGCAAAGCAGGAGAAGGGGAAGCTGGATCTGGTGAATGTAGCCATGTAAATGATTGATTCAGTCTTCATAGATGAAATTGTTGCTATTGTATGGCAGGGGGTTGCTAGGCTGTAGTGGGCATTGTGAAAGTCCATCAGGCCCATGGAAAGTATTGTTAACATGCACAAGCTCAAAGTGGAACATCAAAATTGCCATAATCCAGCAATTTATGTTAGCAGAGGGCTGAACATCTGGGTTTTGTGGCATACCCTTAATATAGTGAGCATTGACTTTGATGATTAGGTTTCTGACACCTATAAGGTACATTCTTAAGGCTTGTAGAGCACAATAGAGACCATAGAGCTTGAGCTTGGGTTAACTGAATCATGACTCCCTGTCATTAAGAGTAATGGAGCCAAAGCAATTATAGCAATGTTCTTTGCAGTTGTTGCTAGTGCATTGGCAAAGATGATAGTCCACAGCAATGTATGATGTATCAACTGCTAGGATGACAGGGTTAGGTAATTCATAGTCAATATAGACAAGAGGCTTAGCATATTGTAAAGCCTTGACAAGGTCTTGTTGGGCATTGATTTGGTCAGGCCCAAACTCCAAGGGAACACCTGTTCAAGTGAGCTTCATTAAGTTGTTAGCACAATGAGCAAAGTTTTTAATGAATCTTCAAAGAATGCCAACTGTCCCCAGAAAAGCTTGGACTTCAGATAGCAACTTGCAAGGGCTCCAGCACTTGAGTAAGGCCAAGCAACTTTTGTCCAGTACTCAACCATTGGGTGTGCAAACATGTCCAAGGATCTTGAAGATAGGAGAACACAAGACCAGTTTGTGCCCCAAGAACATACTGCTGCAATACTTCATCTGCTGGAGAATCTGGTTAAGAAGTTCAAAGAACTCCCATAGTGCTAGGCAAATGTTGGGGTTAGCAGGATATTTAGCAGGCATACTGTCAACTAGTTTCCAGTCCTTTAGACCTTCAGCATCAACATTGTCAATGAAACTGAGTACATTGTGCAGGATTTCAGGCTGCAGGATGAAGGTGATATTGTCATGAAAGATTAGTATAGAATTGGTCCAGCCCATGGGCAAGGTAATCAATTAGAGTTAGCCAAAGGGGGTCTGAAATGTTGTCAAGTCCCTTGACACTGGATCCATTAGTTGCTCATTGTAGCTGACATAAAGGTCTAGCATAGCACCACAGATCTGTCCAGCAAATGAACAGCAATATGATCTGGAAAAGGAAGAACTCTGGAATGATAAATGGTGACCTGGTTAAGTGGCTCCAGACTATGCACAAGTCAGAGCTTACTGTTCTTCTTTAGTACATAAAACCAGGGAGATTGGTAAGCCAAGTTGGAGGGTTTATAGATGCCAGCCTTTAGCTTATCATGAATAATCTTGCATACCTCTTTTGCAAGTCCTGGGAGAATGGGGTGATTATGCTGAACCCAGGGGACATGGGGAACAATTGGTATGTGCATGGGTGGAAAGAAGTCAGGTCACAGGCTTCCTCTTTCTGAGTTTTCCCAAGCAAACACCTTCTCTTGTTTAGCAACCAAATTGATTAATCCAGTGTCATAGTCTGTAACAAACATTGCTAGTTAGTTGCTGATGAATCACTTGGTCATAAAGGGTGGAGGATTTGGATCAAGGGTCAGCATAGTCTCTAAGGGGTTGCCAATAATATGTTGCTCAATGCAGAAATCCTTGCTAACATGACCAGCAACTGGCTTGATCTTTGTAGCAACTGGCTTGTACTTCTTCTGCACCTGTACTCCCTTGCATTTAACAGGTTTGTTAGCAACATATTGTGCAGGAAAAGGAATGTGAATGTAAGTAGGGGTAACATCAATGTTGCTAGTATCAGGGGGTAGTGTCTGTCCAAGAATTAAAGGGTTAGAAGAATCAGTAGAAAGAAAATAAGAGCACAAAGATAAGGAAAACAAGGAAAGATCACTAGCAGTAGTGTAGAGATAGGCCAATGTAGAGTCTGTATATGAAGAGGGATTTGTAAGTAAAATGTCATTGTCTAAATCACAAGAAGCTATACAAGTTGCTAGACCAGTTGAATGATCATAGCTTATCACCAATGCTATGGTATTAGCATTGTTGCTAGTTGAAAAATCATATATTGGTGGCATAGTTTGGTAGGCAGCATTGTTACATCATTCTGGGGCAGCAAAGTTTTGATTGGCTGGTGGGGCATAATGACTAGGAATACCAGAAAACAGGTGGACAGGGGGCTGATCAACAGGCTTGGATTCTTTAGCAACAGGAGTGGTGTCTGATTGATTAGTTGCTTTGCCTTTGTCAGCCAGCTTAGCAGCAGGAGTCAGTAAGGTGTCAGATGAGGGAGGAGTCACAGGATTGTTGCTATTCAATGTAGTCACTTTTGAGGTGTCATTAGTTGTTTGGTAAGGTGCATGTGGGACTTGTACTTCATCAAATCTTTTGCCAGCATGTTTCAAAGCAAACAGTTCTCATCCCAAGGCCTCAATGTGTTTGTCCTTGGTTAGCAATCAACTAGTAGCAACATCCTGCTGTAATACCTCATGGATTAGCAACTGCTGCATAGTCACTTGTTTGGGGTCCAGGTCAGCATTTGATGAGAGCCTATCAGTGACTATTTAACTAGGATTAAGACAGTGCCATTCTTCAATATGTTCCTTATAAAGTCACTTCCCAAAGTAGTTAGGAATCATAGCACCTGATGGTAGGACTATTTTTCTTTCAGCATTCTGACAAATTTTACCTTGCTGAAGCATATGCTCCAGGTGAACACAAGTGCCTCTAACCATGGTGTGTCTGGTCTTGCCACAGAAGTGACAAGTGTTATTCATGGGTTGGCAATTCTAATTGCTGTTGTTAAGTAGAGCCTTGAGCCATTCCAGGGCACTAACAATTGCCATAGTGGTCACTAACTTCAGAGTTTCACATTTTGGAGGAAGAGATGTTAGAGCAGAGGTGCTAACTGTTGGTATGAGAATGATACTAGGAGTGTTAGCAACAGGGCTAGCAAGAGTGCTGGATTTCATCATTGCTGCATCAATACCTTTCAAAACTCATTTAGTGCCTTCAAAGACTTGTTCC
Source organism: Termitomyces sp. DKA64 (assembly GCA_017657295.1). Lineage (NCBI taxonomy): Eukaryota > Fungi > Basidiomycota > Agaricomycetes > Agaricales > Lyophyllaceae > Termitomyces > Termitomyces sp. DKA64. The sequence goes on along the minus strand of JAGGAV010007994.1, from coordinate 6,866 downwards.
ACATTGTATAGGTTTTCAGGGTGGTGGTTGGGAAGCATGATTTTAAGTTGTTGGATGATTTTGGACCATAGCAACATGGGGATACCTTGCTAAAAGAGGCATCATTCCTCATTATGGTATAGTTTGTCATTAGCAAGGTGCCATCCAGCAATATGTTGGAAATCATGGCAATAATCTGAGAACCAACCTAAAGTTGCCAATCCACTATTAAAGGTCTTATTGACCAGCCATTCAAGGTTGCCAAGGGTGTATCTTGCACTAGCATCCACTCCAGGCTATAACCTAAGTACCACCACTTTCCATTCCTGATAGGAGTAAGGCCAAGGTGTGTGATCACTGATTGTTACATTGTTGCTAAATTCTGGTAAGCCAAGCCAAGCCATATCATAGGAGACATATCAATTGATGCTGTTGCAGAGACAAATGCACTTGAGTCTTGAAGAACTCTAAGGCCTTGTGATCCATAATAATATGGATCTTATAGCCCATCAACTTATCCTCCCATTTTAGGAGGGCTTCTAGGATAGTGAGTGTTTCTAACTCATGTACTGCATAATTCTGTTGCACAGTTGTAAACTTGTGCAACATAAATCCTGCAGGTCTGCAGATTTTCCAGGTCTTTCCTTGGCCAAATATGGCCCCTATGCCCATCTTTGACATGTCACAAATTAGCCATATTGGCTTGTTGATATGCAGGTTGATTGGTCAAATAATTGGCATCTTGGCACAGATTTGCTTGATCATCTCAAAGCACTGCAGTTGTAGTGGCCACCAGTGGAATGGAGACCCATTCTGGGTCATGGACATGAGAGGACCAGTATAAGTGGTCACATCTGATAAGAAATTACCTATATAGTTAACTAGTCCAACAAAATGTTGGATATTATTGTAATTATCTGGCATTTACCACTTTTATATGATTGAGTTTATCTGAGTCTGGGTGAATACCCTGCACATCTATGATGTGCCCTAAGCAATTGATACTTTCAGCATACAATTCACATTTCTTCCACTTAAGGTATAGGCTAGCCTTCCTTAGTTGTTTGAATATGACTTGTAAGTGCTACTCATGGTCCTCTATGGAGTCCAAAAAGATGAAAATATTGTCTAGATAGATGTGGATGAATTTTATGATTACATCTTGGAATATGGAGGTCATCAACCTCTGAAAGGTGGCTGGCACATTACAGTCACCAATCTGCATAATATTGCTGACAAATGTCCCCATCAGGGATGCAAACAATGTCTTTGGGATGTCCTCCATGCATATGTGTACTTATTCATAAGCATCTGTAAGGTCAATCTTCAACCTGTACTTAGCCTTTGCAACATCTTTGCAAATCACTTCCTGATTAGGCAGTGGTGTAACATCCTTGATGGTGTTATCATTGCATTGCTGCACATCCAACACAGTTCAAAATATCCCATTTTTCTTGGGTATACACAGTAGCAGTGCAAGTTGCACTGCTAATTGTGGTTTCCACCACTTCACATTGATATAACAATTCATCTTTTCATGAAGTTGATCTTGCAGTGCTTACAGGCAGCAAGGAAGATGATACTTGTACTGCTTGTTCTCATCTATGAGATTAATTTCATGGCTCACTTCCCTCCATGAGGAAAGCTCCTCCTTTGTCCCATTGATGATATCTGTGAATTCCTGCTGCCATTGTTGGTGCAATTGTGGAATGTCATTGACTGATAGTCTATGAGCCTTCACTTTCCCTTTGTCCATGTGCTTCTGGTGCAGTTGAACTGTAGATTTGAACCAACTTCTAACTGCACACAGATGCACTTCTCCAGTGTCTTCCATTTTCAGCCTCAATGGAGGCTTTGATACCTGTTGACTTCCTCAACCACTGCACACTTTTCACTTTTAGCAACTTACCATCAAACATTACATCCAAGGGCTCTGATATCTCATTGTTGTAAGGTTGACAATACACTTCTCCAGTGGGTCAACATGACCTGGCCCACTTCTGCACCATCATTGAGGCTACCAGCTCATTTCACTCTAGTGGCATGTGCAGGTCATAAGCTCATTGCATGTCTGAAGGGGCCACTGGCCAATTCCAAAAGAATCTCATGCTGTCAGTCATTTCTGCCATGCTTGTGGCACTCTGTTGTCTCTCTTCAACCTTGTCTGTCATGAGGTCCTCCACCTTCACCCTGGGGCTAGTTGGTTGGCACTCCAATGATTCCAACCTTTCTATTGTCAGGGGACTGCCCATACTGGACCCCTAAGTTTGTTTCCTTTGTTCCAAGCCTGTCTTTCATTGCTGTCCTCCCATCTTCTGGTGACAAATACTTTCAACCCATGGCTACCTTTTGGTTATATTTTCACATGGTCACATGCTATAAGTCCAGAGATCGAGGCCATTTACAATGGATTTCCATTTTTGGTACAATCTCCGAAGTTATGGCAATTTCCGGAGTTTGCACCTTGGGGTTAGGGTTAGAAGTTTTCCTGAAGTGTCACACCTGGCCCAGGAGCTCCTTAGACTTGTTCTCTTTGGATCTCCCTCTGCCAGATAAGTAGTTATGCCCATAGACCCTTATACAGTACTAAATAGACTTTGGATCTCCCTATGCCAGTTGTGTGACTTAGCCACAGCCTCCAGAGGTTGTCCTTACATCTATACAAGTACTCTCAGGTAGATGAGCCTTGTCAGGCTTTCTAGCAGCCTTTCTGTTAGCCATTACTGGCTGGTCCAGCTCTTTCCTCCCTTTCAGAGTTCTTTGGAACTCTTCTTCAGACATCAATATTGCTGGTGAATCTGCTGGTAAGCTGGCCATTGGGGCCAGTTTCTCATCACCATCCTCCACCATTGCATTCCTGCAACCCTCTAGTCAGTCACAACTATCATGATGCTTCTCCATGGTCCTATACTGACACAGTTGGCCATTTGTGTCTGCCAGTAACACCCTCTCAGCTCTCAATGGTACCCCATTGATGACCACCTTGTTGTTTGCAAAGTTGAGATTGACTTTGTTCCTACACATGAAGGGCATACCATTAATCATATCATGGATTGACTTTGTTCCTAGGCATGAAGGGCATACCATTAATCATATCATAGCAATTGAAGTTTGCTATATCCATATATTCCCTCATCAGCTTCCCCAACATCTTAATCTTCACTTCCATGCTGAACTGTATGATGGTGCAACTCCACACAGTCTCCAGCTGGAGCATCAAGGGCTCCATTGGCTCATGAACACATATAGTGTGCACATGTGCAAACTGGGGCATAATGCCCATAGTGGTACTTCCAGAGTTCCATAGAGTCTATGCCAAGTCTGGTGACATAAAGGCTATGCTCCATCACCCTGTGGGGATGGGTAGAGGATGGAGCTGTCTGGCAGGGAGGTGACATTGGGGCTTGGTCCAGAGACAGAGATCACATATACTAGTGTAAGATCCAATGTACTGGGACATCTGGGGCCACCAGTAGTTCTGAGACACTAGCTCTAATGTCTTCCACAAGCTAGGGTGTCCAGCAATCTGGGAGTCCTGGTGCTGCTCTACAATCCTCCAGTGGAGCTCTGGAATGTTGGGCATGTAGATACAATCCCAGAAGGTCCTTGGAGGGCCCACTCAATAGTGTGGACCAACTTGGTGCCAGTGGTACATCTCAATTTCAGAGCCTGGGTGGCCTGGGCAACAAGCTCCTCCTGTTTACTGCTCTGGTTTCCACACTGGATGTCTCAGAGATTGTCCACCTAGCTCCCTAGATGGCTAGACCTTCCATGGCTTGGATCATAAACAGTTCTAGCCAGAGGAGCATGATGTTGCTGTTGTCATCTCCTCTGGCGCCATGGTCTGCTCTCTAGGACAGGGCATCTGGCTTTCCCATACTCTAGCCCAGCTTGTGGTGCAGCAGGAAATTGAAGTTGGCTAGGTATAAGGACCACTGGGCTTGTTGATAGTTGAGTTTCTTGGCCATTCAGAAGTATTTGAGGTTCTTGTGATCTGTCCAAACCTTAAACTTATGCTGCATGCCCTCCAGGAAGTGCCACCACTCCTCGAAGGACTGGATGATGGCCAGCATTCCCTTGTTGTGAATCTTATAGTTGTGCTCTACTGTGTTCAAGCTCTTAGAGTAGAAGGCCACCAGATGCCACTTTCCATCCTCCTGAGACTGTTGTGATATAACAGCTCCAGTGGCAAAGTCAGAGCTGTCAGCTTCCACCTGGAAAGGAGAGTTGTTGTCCAGGAAAAGGAGGACTGGCTCAAAGGTGATGGCACACTTGAGAGCATTAAAGGCAGTCTGCTCCGGGAGCATCCAACTCCAGGCAGTGTCCTTAGCAGTGAGGTTGAATAGAGAGCAGGTGTGATGGGACAAATCCTGGATGAACCTCTGGTAGAAGTTAGTAAAGCCTAAAAAGGCCTGTACTTCCTTCTTGTTCTTAGGCTCTGGTCACTCTGCCACACCCACTGTTTTTCACTGGGTCCATCTCCATGGGCCCATGTGAGATGACCAGCCTGAGATACTTGATCTGGGTCTGCTCAAACTCACACTTCTCTAGTTTGAGATAGAGCTGGTGATAGCAAAGGTGTTCCAGGACTATATGCATGATCCAGCAATGCTCCTCCAGCATTTTGGTGTAGATTAGGATGTTGTCAAGGTATATGCACACTATGCCTTTGGCAATGAGATCCTAGAAGATGTCATTCATCATTGTCTGGAAGGTGGCTGGGCTATTAGTGAGTCCAAAGAACATAATGAGGGGTTCAAACAGTCCCCAGGTTGGTCCAGAAGGTGGCCTTCCACTCATCTCCCTCATGGATGCACACATTGTTATAGCCCCACTGAATGTCCAATTTAGTGAAGTACTTACTGCATGCCCCAGAGGTTATTGATGAGCTCAGAAATGAGGGGGAGGCAGTAGCAGTTCTTCAATGTCATGGCATTAAGAACCTGGTAGTCCTGGACCAGTTGAAGAGAGCCATCCTTCTTTTTAATGAAGAAGACCAGAGAAGCCATCAGAGACTTGCAGGGGCAGATGCAACCAGACTCCATATTCTCTTGCAGGAAGGCATCCAGCTAGTCCTGCTCCTTGCATGCTAGTGCATAGACCTTACAGCTGGTGGGCTTGGAGTCTGGCACTAATTCAATGGTGTGGTCCCATTGCTTGTGCTCTGGAAGCAAGTCAAATGAGGCCTTAGAGAACACATCCTCAAATGTGTGGAGGTGTTGAGGCATGATGTCCTGGAATGCCTGAGGCAGAGAATTGGCAGCAAAGGCCTGTGCCAGCTGTTGGGATGTTGTCTGGCTAGCCCAGATCTCTGCAATGGAAGGTGGTGAGCATAGGGTGGTGGTGTAGATCTGGTCTCCAACCTTTTCTGCCTTGTCTGGGAGCTCCAGGTCACATGTGCCATAAAATCCCCCTCCTAGTTCCTCCTGCAGAGTTCTGCCACTGCTCCAGTCATCTCCATAGAGGGCCTCTCTATAGGGGAATGCCAGGGGCAGAGGATCCAGAAGGTCTAGGTCCATGAAGAGGATATGGCCTGCACAGCAAGCCTGGATGGCTGTGCACTCTCAAATCTCAGCACAGCACTCTTCCTTGATCTCAGTGGCACAAGTAGAACACCTTTGGTGGCACTGGCTTATTGTTACCTTGCCCTAGGCCCAGTCTACTTCAGGGTTATGCTCCCAGAGCCAGGTGAAGCCAAGGATCATGTCCTGCTTGCCTAAGCTGGTGATTGCAAAAACCACATGCTTAGTGTGGTTCCAGTAGTGGAGGACAAGATCTACCACGGAGCTGATGGCACTGGCTTTGTTGGGCATCCTGTCAATATTGAATACTGGAATGTGTTTGGAGAGCAGCTGTGCAGTCAGGCCATGGTGCTTCACAAAGTCTGAGTCCAGGAACAGTCTGGTGGCTCCACTATCCAGGAGGGCAGTGACTCCATGGGTTTGCTGGGTGTCTGTGGTCTTGATTTCCACATCAAGGTTCAGAGAGTTTGTGAAGGGGTTCAAGGCCACCACATACTGCCAGGGCAGTCAGCATTTCCAGGCTGGCAGGTGATGCAGGCAGAGCCTGACCAGCATCAGGGAGCCTGGCTCAGGGTCCAGAGTTGGGGTTTGTATGTCTGAAGGGAGAATCTGTGGTTCTTCTGTCTTAGCATGATCTACATTGGGGAATTCAATCACATTTTCTAATGACAGACATGCAAACCTGTTAGTACTCAGCAATGGAGGCATACATCTCATCCATCACTTGACAAAAAATCCTCCTCCAGGCCTGGGAGGGGGGTGCATGTGCCACTCTCCTCCAGAGTTAACTGTGGTGCTGGCTCATCTAGTGACAGAAGTCCAGCAGCATCTTTTGTAGCCAGCAGTTGCAGGAAGAGCTCCTCTTGCTCAATGGTCAAGAGATAACACACCTTGAGGCCCAGCAGGCAGTGTTGTGCAAAGTGCCCTGGCTTCTTGCATCTCCAGCATAGCAGTGGCATGGGGCAATGCTGTTGGGCAGTGTCTACATCCATGGGAATGCCTGGCAGCAAGGGTTGTGGTGTGGGGATGGCCAGAGCAGGAGTGGATGCTGGGAGCATGGGAGTGGGGTGCTGGAGACTTGCCACCAGAGCACAGCAGTGAGTCAGATGCATGCATTGTAGCTCCTGTTGAATTTCCATGAGCTGCCACTGGTCCTGGGCCACCTTGAACCAAGAGGCAATTTGCTTGTCATCTAGGTGGCTGTAAGGGTGACCTCTGGGGGCTGTGGCTCAGTCACACAGCTGGCAGAAGGAGAATCCAAAGTAGATTAGAAAGTATCTAAATAGAACAACAGTAGCTACTCACCTGGCAGAAGGAGAATCCAAAGAGAACAAGTCTAAGGAATCATTCTGCCAGGTGACCGGA
>JAGGAV010007993.1:0-23234 GCA_017657295.1 Termitomyces sp. DKA64 | reverse complement strand
GCCTCTGCTCTGGCCAGCTCTTCCCCATGACCCTTACTGCTGGACATCCCCATAGATGTTGATGCCACCTGGCAGCACTGCACCATGCTGCTGCTGTGCCGGAGATGCCAGAAACCCAGGCATTTCATGTGGCACTGCCCATTGGGTCTTGAGGTATGTTACCTCTCCATGCCAGAGCAGGAGGAGCTTCTCCTGCAGCTGTTGGCCACAAAGGATGCAGCCAGAGACCCTTCACCAGACAAGCTGGCACTAGAGTTGACTCCAGAGGAGAGCAGTGCTTGTGCCCCCCTCCCAGGTCTGGAGGAGGATTTTAAGTCAAGTGGTGGATGAGATATACACCTCCATTGCAAAGTACTAACCAGTTTGCATGTCTGTCAATGGAAAATGGGATTGCTTCCATCAGTATTGATGACCCTAAGACAACAGAACCTCAGTGCTCCCCTCTAGATGTACAAACATCAACTCCAGACTCCAAGTTGGGCCTACCAATGCCAGGCACACCTTGTCCAGGCCACCCCACATGGGAACACTGATTGCCCTGGCAGTATGTGGTAGCTGCAAACCCCTCAGCAAATTTCCTGTGCCTCAATGTGGAAATTGAGATCATGGACACCCAGCAGGCCTGTGGAGTTACTGCCCTCCTGGATAGTGGCACCACAGGGTTGTTCCTAGACTCAGAATTTGTCTGGTGCCACCACCTGACCACACAGCCACTGTCCCAGCCTATTCTGGTGTTCAACATTGATGGAATGCCCAACAAGGCTGAGGCCATCAACTCCATGGTCAACCTCATCCTCTGCTACCAGAACCACACAGAGTGGGCCATGTTCACTGTCACCAGCCTAGAGAATCAGGACATGATCCTTGGATTCACCTGGCTTCAGAAGCACAGCCCTAAGGTAGAACTGGGCCTGGGGTGAGGTGACCATGAGCTGATGTTCCCAGAGGTGCACCACCTGTGCCACCAAGGTCAGGGAACAGCACCAGGCTACAGCTCAAGAGTGTGTGGCCATTTGGGCTTGCTGTGTGGGCCATCTCCCCTCTGCAGATCTAAATCTTCTGGACCCCCTGCCCTTGGCATTCCCTTGTAGAGAGGCCCTCTATGAAGATAACCAGAGTGGTTGCAGGGCCCCAGAGGAGGATCTGTTAGGGGAGTTTTGCAGCTCACATGACCCAGAGTCCCCAGACAAAGCAGTGGACATTGAAGATTGGATATTCACCACTACCCTACACCCCCCATCCTCTATCATGAAGATCCAGGCCAACCAGACCACCTCTCAGCAGCTGGCCCAGGCCTTTGTGGCCAACTCTGTGCTCCAGGACATTGTACCTCCATAGCTCCATACATTCAAGGATGTGTTCTCCAAGGCCTCATTCAACTTGCTTCTGGAGCACAAACAGTGGGACCATGCCATTGAATTAATACTGGACTCCAAGCCCACTAGCTGTAAGGTCTACCCACTGGTGCCAAAGGAGCAGGACAAACTCAATGCCTTCCTACAGGAGAACTTAGCCTCCAGTCACATCCACCCCTCCAAATCCCCAATGGCCTCTCCAGTCTTCTTTATCAAGAAGAAGGATGGCTCCCTCCAACTGGTCCAGGACTACTGGATGCTTAATGCCATGATGGTGAAGAACTGCTACCCCCTCCCTCTCATCTCCAAGCTCATCAACAATCTCTGGGGAGCATGGTACTTCAACAAATTGGATGTCCAGTGGGGCTACAACAATGTATGTTTCCAGGAGGGAGAAGTGGAAGGCTGCCTTCTGAACCAACCAGGGATTGTTCAAATCTCTCATCATGTTCTTTGGACTCACCAACAGCCCTGCCACCTTCCAGATGATGATGAACAACATCTTCTGGGACCTGATAGTGGAAGGTGTAGTGTGCATATACCTCAATGACATCCTCATTTACACTAAAATGCTAGAGGAGTACCACTGGGTCATGTGCATCATCTTGAAATGCCTCTACTCTGCCTTCACCAACTCTATCTCAAACTGGAGAAGTGTGAGTTTGAGAAAATCCAGATTGAGTATCTTGGGTTGATCATCTTGCACAGAGCTGTGGAGATGGATACAGTGAAGGTGGCAGGTGTGGTGGAGTGGCTGGAGCCCAAGAACAAGAAGGAAGTGCAGGCCTTCTTAGGGTTCACCAACTTCTACTGGAGGTTCATCCAGGATTTCTCCCATCATGCCCAACCATTTTTCAACCTCACCACTAAGGATGCTGCCTGGAGATGGCAGCCCCTGGAGCAGACAGCTTTTGACAATCTCAAGCATGCCATCACCTCTGGACCTGTCCTCCTCTTTCCAGATGATGACTCCCCCTTTCAGGTGGAAGCCAACAGCTCCAACTTTGCCACTGGAGCTGTTCTATCACAACAATCCTGGGAGGATGGAAAGTGGCATCTGGTGGCCTTCTACTCAAAGAGTCTGAACATGGTCAAACACAACTACAAAATCCATGACAAGGAGATGCTGGCCATCATCCAGTCCTTTGAGGAATGGTGGCATTTCCTGGAAGGCACATGGCATAAGTTCAAAGTCTGGATGGATCACAAGAACCTCAAGTATTTCCAGACAGCCAAGAAGCTTAATTGCTGACAGGTCTGGTGGTCCCCCTATTTAGCCAACTTCAACTTCTCACTGCACCACAAGCCAGGCTGGAGCATGGGGAAGCCAGACACCCTGTCCTAGAGAGCAGACCATGGCACCAGGGGAGATGACAACAGTAATATTGTGCTCCTCCAGCCCAAGTTGTTTGCAATTTGAGCCATGGAAGGCCTAGCTGTTGGGGGGGTGGAGGTGGAGATCCTCTGGGATATCCAGCAGGGCAATCAGAACAGTCTGCAGGAGGAACTTGTCACTCAGGCCACCAGGGTGCTCAAGTCTGGACACACCACTGGTATCAAGTCAGTCCATGCAGATGAATGGGCTATCCACAATGGACTCCTGACCTTCCAGGAATGTATCTATGTGCCCAATGACCCAGAGCTCTGCTGGAGAATTGTAGAGCAACAGCACAACTCCCAGATTGCAGGATACCCCAGCCAGTGGAAAACACTAGAGCTGGTGTCCCAGAACTACTGGTAGCCCCAGATGTCCCAGTATATTGGATCCTACACTAGTACATGCAATCTTTGTCTCTGGACCAAGCCCCAACACCACCTTCCCTCTGGCCAGCTGCACTCTCTGCCCATCCCCATAGAGCAATGGAGCATTGCCTTGTAGACTTCATCATAGAACTTCCCAATGCCCACAGCTACAATGCCATCATGGTAATAGTGGACCTCTATGGCAAGTGAGCACATTTCATCCCCACTCACACCACTTGCTCCACCGAGGGTGCCACCAACCTGTACCAGAGGAACATCTGGAAGTTGCATGGCCTCTCCAAGGCCTATGTATCCAACAATTTATGGCAGACTTCACATGGGAGCTCTACCAACTACTCAACATGAAGCTGCACACCTCCACCACCTACCACCTGCAGTCCAATGGCCAGACCAAGCACATGAACCAGGAGCTTGAACAATACCTCTGCCTCTTCTACAACAAGCACCAGGACAACTGGGATAAGCTCCTCTCCAATCCCAAGTTCCAGTACAACAACTATGTTCACGTGGCCACCCAATATTCACTCTTCTTCCTGGACACCAGATGCCACCCATGCATGGGCTTCAAACCCTGGGCCCAACCTTAAGAGAATGAGGCTGTGAATGAGTTTGTGGACCAGATGAAGATTGCATAGGAGGAAGACTAAGCAGTGCTGGCAAAGGCAAAGGATGACATGGCACAGTACTACAACCATGAAAGGACCCCAGCACCCCAGTATAAGCCCAGAGATCAAGTCTACCTGGACACCTCCAATATTACAACCACCCAGCCATTGAAGAAGCTCTCACACTGACAATTAGGACCCTTCATGGTAGAACAGAAGGTAAGGCCCCTAGCATATTGACTCTGACTCCTCATGGGAATGTGCCAGCTCCATCCAGTCTTCAACATGGTCAAACTGACTCTGGCTGCAGTGGACCCTATCCTGAGATGATGCCCAACACCTCCACCTCTTCTGATGGTGGTCAACCACAGTAAGGAGTACAAGGTGGAAGAGATCTTGGACAGCCATCTATTCTGGTGCAGAGACTACAGTACAAGGTGAAGTGGAAAGGCTACAGAATTGAAGACATTTTCTAAGAACCCCAGGAGAATGTGCACATGCCCAGGCTGGTCAAGTAGTTCCACTGACAACATTTAGACATGCCACAAGCCATCAAAGGGATATATCCCCTCCCTCCAGTGAACCAGGCAATCTGGAACTTTTTCTACCCCATGCATTGAGATGCTGCACACTAGAGGGGGGGTCATGTCAGAGGACTATCCTTTTCTGACCTCCACCCCTGTCCAACACTGACTCTCCTTGCCCATTTCCACTTCCCCAAGGCTTGCTTGATGACTCCAGGGCATTTTACAGGTCTCCAGAGACCCCTGGAACTTTCTGTGATCCATTGTTGTGTACTTTGGCTAACTCCAGTCACCTACACAGTTGTTCCCATGCTTCCACCACCCCCTGATGCACTGCACTGAGCAGAGAAGATCCTTAGACTTGTTCTCTTTGGATTCCCCTCTGCTAGGTGATTAGTCTACTATTTGTATTATCTATTACATATCTAATATACTTTGAATTCCCCTCTGCTAGCTGTGTGATTTAGCCATCACTCCCAGAGGTCACCCTTACACCATCCCAGAATATGAGGCACAGTTGGAGACTGTCAGGGTAGGCTGCTTGCTTGACTGATGCCCAGAAGGAATGAATATACTCATCCAGCATCCTTTTCCCTTGCCCATTACTGCTCCCAGTCATGTAGCACTAAAGCAGCAGTTTTGGCAGGGTCAATTGGGAAGAACTCTGCTCAGAAGTCCTTTTCAAAGGTGGGCCAATCTGTGAAACTTCTGACATGTCTGGAGTGTTGAAACACCTGCAGCACATAGGTGGAGGCATGTCCAGCCTTCATGTATGACAGTACCCAAGCTATTCTCAATACATTGGAGTTGAAGGCATCTCTGCTGAGGTGAATGTAGGTGAGGCAGGACTGAAGGAAGTGCTCTCTGGCAGAGCAATCACCATCATATGCATCCAGGAGTGCAGGACAGGGGATCTGCACTCAGGGGTTTACCAGAGCTGCCAGGGGTGATTCTATGGCTAGGGGGTGGCACAGAGGTAGGGGTCAGGCACTCTAGTAGTGCCTGAAGGGACTGGGAAATGAGCTTGGTGGTTTGGTGAAGGGTGGAGAGTTTGGTCATGTGATGGATAAGGGAATATTGGGTCAATTGCACCTGGCTCTCTAGTTGTAGCAGGCAAGTCCAGGCCTCATCTTGAGGGGCTGGGGCCTCTGAGGGAGTGTCTGGGTTGGCAAGCTGAGACATAGGATTCTGCAGGTACTGATGCCTGGTGGGGAAGCAACAGATAGGGGGCTTGGAGACTCCATGCAGGCTATGAGGGGCTTCTAGACCAGGATTTGGAGACTTGTTCTGCTGTAAGGGCAATTTCTGAGAGTGGCAGCTAAATCACACAGCTAGCAGAGGGGAATCCAAAGTACATCAGAACAGTAACTGACAATATAAATAGTAACTAATCACCTAGTAGAGAGGAATCTGAAGAGAACAAGTCTAAGGGTCCCTGCTGCTCAGTGTGGTGCATCAGTGTGTGGCAGAAGCATGGGAATTACCTGTATAGGCATCTGGAGTTAACCAAAAGTGCTCAACAAGGAATCACAATAAGTTCTGGGGGTTTCCTGAAAGGGAAAATTGTCAGGTTCTGCTGATCCATGGGCTCAGCTATACTGGGTGAGTCCCTTACTAGGTGGACACAATGTCTACACTCACAATTTCTAACTCTAGTGAGCTCTGGAAGAGTGAAACAGGGTGCATGAAGGTGGTAATGGTGGTCTAGGGAGGTCCAGAGTACTCTGGTGGGCTAGACAAAGGAGCAGGAGTAGTGGACAAGGGGGTGGGCAAGTATGGTATGGAGCTCCAGAGATGAGATATCAAGGGCTTGGTGAACTTGGGGTTGGACTCTGAATTGAGGGTGTGGGGTTTTGGGGATTTTATAAGTGTTGAAATAGAGTTGAAATAATGAAGATGAATGTAACTGGGGAGTTGAGACAAGGCAAGAGACTGAAGAAAGCAAGATGAGATGAGACTTAGGAAACAGACAAGAAGCTGGAGACAAGAATGGAAACTGATAAGATCAGAACTGATAAGATTTGAGAAAGATGAGATCAGAACAATAAGATTCAATCAGACAATACAGAACAAGAAGATGGAGACACAAGAGACATAACAAACACAAGAATGTAGATAATATCAAGACTGCCTTAGCTATTACTACTCTATGGCTTAAGTACCTGCAGGGGAAACTCCACTGAGACTGCAGGTCTGAGGTTGGACTGTGCAAGCAGGTCTTGGGTATGACTGTTTGGGGCATCCCAAGACTGACTAGCCAGGTGTCAGTAGTGTCTTGATTCATAACTGTGATGCATGCCAGGGGTGAGTGGAGGGTCTTTGGAGTTACCTGGGCCCTGGGGGAGGGCCAGGGAGATCATAGATAATGCTAGAGAAGCATTAGGGTTTTCCAGAGAAGCATCAGGAGTTGCCAGAGTGGGCACTGGGGGTAGAGAAGTGTTGTAGGGGTTGGAGGAGAAGGGGAATGCATTCCAGGCTTGCTGGGCTGGCTCAGGGGAGGTCCCAGGGTGAGGTGGGGGTCTAGGGACAGGTCATGACATCACCCCCCCTTCAGCATCAAAACACTTTAAGGCATGGGGGAATTTCTGATGGTCTGCAGTGGCATGAGAATTGAAGTTGAAAGGCAATGGCTTTTTCAACTAGAAGCTCCCCAGGAAAAAATAAATGGGGCCATGACATGTCTAGCATATCACAATAACCTCCTTATGCCCTCCTCCACTACTCCTACTTCTTCCTCATCATCCCCAACCCTGCCCCCCTCCAACAAGAATGCCATTGACATCTGGGCAGCCTACAAGGAACATCAGGTGGAGTACAACTGGTGGCAGGATCAGTGCAGGGTGGATGTGATGTACTGCCACCATGAGTATCCCTGCTTCAAAAATGAAGATTGCTGACCCTTCCACTAGAATTGTCCCTGGCCATAGCCAGGTCTTCTGGCAGTCCTTCCCTGGCTGGAAGTTTGGGGCAGCCCCCCCCAATCAGCCCTGGGCCCTTTGACTTGTGCTCCCAGAGTCATGCTGGAGCTGGGCATGGCACAGGTCATCCCTGAGGCTCAGTGGGTTGCACAGTCAGAGGTGACTGTGGAGCATTTTGTAGAGGCTGTGGGGTGTCCCCAGGGGCCTCCTACCCTGGAATGGTGACAAGCAGAGGCACTGGTAAGTTCCTCTGTAGTGTGGGCTCCTGTTCTGGCTGACCCACCCACTAGTGTGCAACTTGCACTTATCAAGGAGAAGCCTGTGAATTTGAGGAGCTGACATTGGGCTCTCACAGGGATTTAATGGTTTGCCTTCTATGCTGTGTAAGGCACAAGAAGTGCTCTATCTTGTGGGATTGGCAAGTAGCTTATATAGTCACATAGCAGGGATGGGAGGCAAGTTGGGTGGCTGAATGACTGAAGGAGGGGTGGCAGGGCAGGTTGTTGGGGCAGGGAGAGGGGTCATTGCAAGCAGGGCCATCAATCCTGGAGGGCAGGGAGAGTGGGAGGCAGCCTATGAAGAAGGTGGGTCCACCCTGGGGAGCCACAGGAAGGCAGGTCCATCAGCATGGGGTAAGGGCAAACAGAGAGTATCTCCACCCCCAGAGGCTGGGCTGAGCAAGAGGCCCTGGGAGGAGGTTGCAATGGCAGGCCCCTCCAGCTCACATATTTACTCACTGGGGTCAGAAGCACTCATGAGGTCATCTGGGGACCCTGGCATGCACTGGAGGATAGCAGAGCTTGAGGGGCATCTGGTGGTGCATGGGGAGGAGCTCCAAGGGTTGTGGGAGAAGCTGGTGGTGACATGGCAGAATCAGGATGTGGCTCAGCAGGATTACAAGTTCACACTGCAGGAGGTGAGGGAGAGGGGCACCAAGGCCCAGGGGCTCCAGGGGTGCCTGGAGCAACTGGAGGCCTGTTTGGAGGGGATTATGGTGGTGGAGTGGCAGGTGGGACCAGAGCTGCAGGTGGCCTGGGCAGAGGTAGAGGTGGGCAGGCATCAGGAGGGGTGGCTAGCCAATGAGGCAGCTGTGGGGCAGGGGAGGATCCTGCATAAGTACCATTACCCAGACTGCCTTTGTTACTGACCTTGGAACTCCTTAGGCTGGGTCTGCAAGCACCAAATCCTTTTAGACAGGGCAATGGTGGCTTTTGCATTGGGTGTGGAGGATGCTGGGGGATCATCTGCTGCAGTTTGAGCAAGGGCTGGGGCAGATGGATTGGTTGCTGGCAGGTCACTGACAGCAGAACCTGGTGGACCCTGGGTCCTCGTGGGAGGTGGCTGTCAATGTTGGGGAGGTGTTACTGTGGCACAAGGAGTTAATCCCTGCTGAATCCAGAGGCAGGGGTTATGCCCACTGAGGCCATCTATTCATGCTGGTCCCAGGGGTCCCAGAGCTTGGTGGGGTATTGCTAGTGGAAGTCCCAAAGCTTGGTGGGGATGCTGTAGAGGTTCTTCTAGGGTTCTCAGGTGTTGTCCTTGGGTCTGTAGCCTTTCCAATGGACTAGGTACTAGAGCTGACTGCAGACAAGGTGGAAGTCAAGGATATTGTCAACCTTGTAGTGGTATTTGTCCTTGACTTTGACAGGTGGGCCAACTCAGGCATTGGCCAGGGAAGGGATCCAGGTCATGCTTCTTGAGGAGGTGGACATGGAAGATGGGGTGGAGGCCTTTCAGCCCTGGGGGTAAGTCAAGCTTATAGGCATGAGTCAAGACCTTTCAGAAGATCTTCAAGGGGCCAAGTCATCTATGGTTGAGCTTCACTGAGGATCTCCAGGTCTTGAGGTTATGCCAGTTAAACTAGACAAGGGTGCTAGGGCTCCAGTCAGGAGTCATCTCATGTTGGGTATTGGCATGTTTGGAATAGGCTTAATTGGCAGTATTGATCTCATCCCAGAGGAATCAGTGAAGGGACTGGAGGTCCTTGGTGACTTTGTGGGTGACATGCAAGGGGATGTCCTTGAGGGACAGGGTGAGCTGGGGGTTGTAACCCTTGTTGGCATAAAATGAGGAGACCCCAATGGCAGAGTGGGGAGTGTTGTTGTAAGTAAACTCAGCCAGGGGTAGTTCTGCACACCAGTCATTCTGTAAATAATTAATGTAGAGGCAGAGGTACTGTTCTAAGGTCTGGTTTACTCATTCCATTTGTCCATTGGTCTCCAGGTAATAGGCAGTCAATAGGTTGATCTTGATTTCAAGTGCCTTGCATAGGGATTGCCAGAACCTGGAGACAAACAAGGGGCTGCAGTCAGAGACAATGTTGTCTGGGAGTCCATGCTTGGAAAAGATGTGTTCAAGGAATAGTTTGGTGAACTTTGGGGCATTGTTGGTGGTGCAGTAGGAAATGAACAAGGCTTGCTTGGTGAGTCAGCAAATGATGATGAGGATGGTGTCAAAACCTTCAGATTTAAGGAGTTTGACAATGTGGTCCATTGAGATTGAGGACCAGGGGCAGCAGCTGATGGGGAGGGGCTTCAACAGACTATACAGGTGATGTTGGGGGACCTTGGCTTGGAGACACAATTTGCAGGCTCATACATACCAGGTGATGTCCTTCTTCATTCCTGGCTAAAAGTAACTCTGGGAAATCAGTTGGAGGGTCTTATGCATTCCTGGGTATCCTCAGAGCTTGTGGTCATGGTGCTGCTGGAGAATGTTGAGGCAGATGGACTTGTGATCTGGAGCATATATTTGACTGTCCCAGAGCAAGAGCCAATGCTCCAGAGATAGTGTGAAGGTTGTGTTGGGGTTTGGGGCATTGGCAGAGCTGTCCTGGGGGTTATGCTGGGTGAAGAAGGCATCTGGAGGGGCATTTCAGATTTGGTGGAGAATCCCTTCTTCATTCATAATTAGTACAGCATGAAGATGTTTGGGGAGAATTACCACACAGTGGTTGAAAGCATTTTGTTTGGCCTTGAACAACTTCTTTGGGTAGATGTCCAGTCTTCAGGTGAGGGTGTTGGGTTTTGCTCTGAGTCATCCTAGACAATAGTGGATGGTGAAGTTGTACTCAGACAGTGTTTTGGACCAGCAGGCCTGTCATCAACTGAGTTGTCTGGTGGTTGTGAAGTACTGTAGGTTGTTGTGGTCTGAGTAGACTTGTATGCAGTGTGGGGTTCCCTCAAGGTAGGCCCTCCACTGCAAGAAGGCTTCAACAATTGCAAGGAGCTCCTTGTCATAGATGTCATGATTGAGCTCCATGGAGGTCATTGAGCAGATGTAGAAGGCAACAGGATGGAGGTCCTTGCTATTAGAACCCATTTGCAAAAGTATCCCAGTAATGGCATAATCAGAGGCATCACATTCAAGTACAATGGGGAGAGTGGAATTGAAGTGATGGAGGATCAGGGCAGAAGTGAAGGCCTTCTTCAGGAGAGCAAATACACTTTGGCACTTACTGCCCCAGTCCCAGGGGGTGTCCTTCTAAGTAAGTCAATTGAGGGGTTCTGTGATGCCAGAGTAGTTATCAATGAACCAGTGGTAGAAATTAGCAAAACCCAAAAAGGACTGTACCTCCTTAATGTTCTGGGGCAGGGGCCAATTGAGGATGGCCTCTACCTTTGCCAGATCCATTTGTACCCCATCCAGAGTGATGATGACTCCTAGGTACTCAACCTCAGTGGTGTGGAAGGAGCACTTCTCAGGTTTGGCATGGAGGTGGTACTCCCAGAGTCATTCTAGGATGCATCAGACATGACCTCAGTGTTCTTCCAGGGAGTTTGAGTAGATGAAGATGTTGTTCATGTTGTGGAAGATATTATTCATGAAGTACTGGAAGGTAGTGGAGGAGTTTATCATACCAAAGGGCATCACAGGATACTCAAAGAGGCCATAGTGAGTGTAGAAGGTGGTCTTCCATTCATGTCCTGGAGCAATCCAGACATTGTTGTAGCCAGACCAGAGGTCTACCTTGGTGTAGACCTTGGCACTGTGGAGGTGGTCAACAAGGTCACCAATCAGGGGGAGGGGATACTGGTTTTTTTTTTGGTGACTTTGTTAAGTCCCCAGTAATCCACACAAAGATGGAGGGAGCCATCCTTCTTCTTGGCAAAAGGGACAGGGGCTCCAGCAGTGGAGATCAAGGGTCAGATAAAGCCCTTCCCAAGCATGTCATTGAGGTAGTCTTTGAGGGCCTGGAGTTTGATTTCTGACATGTTGTAGATCTTGCCAAAAGGGGGGGAGGTGCCATCTTTGAGATCAATTGTGTGGTCATATGATTGGCACAGGGGAAGTTCCTTTGCACTTCCTTCAGAGAACACACTAGCAAATTCATGATACTCTAGAGGAACTACTTTGCATAATATTTGTTCCTCTGTCTTCAGAGTCTCAGGTGAGGTGGTGCCAGCACAGATATGTTCTTCCAGAAGTGTTAGAGTGACCTGGAGTTGGAAGGCAGGGGTGCTGTCCTGCAAGATCCATGCAAAAGGAATGGCACTGATGATTTTGATGTCAAGGGCTTCCAGATCAATGGTGTCAGGTGTCAGGAGTGCAGTGGTGGGGGCTGGGGTTGCCAGGGGTCAAGTGGGATAGTTTGGGCCCTTGTACTGGTTGCAGGGAATGTTGAGGGGAAGCTGTCAGGGTGTGCTTGTAGGAGTTTAGGGTGGGGTGCTTCTTCCTCCTCTCCAGGGTTGTCCATAGGCAAGGTGGGTATTTGAGTTGCTCTGGTGCTGCTGGGGGCCAAATTAGAGTCACTGAGGTCATGGGGAAGTAAGGTCAAAGAGTGATGGTGGATGCCAGGCATGCTTTGGGGCTGGAGAACCACATGGTGAGGTTCTTTCAGTTGATGTCAGGGTTGACATTGTGTAGCCAGGGGAGTCCAAGCACAATTAGGGTTGCCTCCAGAAGTTGGGTAACAAGGAGGCAGGTCAGGAACTGCAGTCCAGTGTTGAGGGTAAGGGAGCCAGGGTGGAATTTGGTGATCCTAGAGGTGGCAGATCTTCCATTGAACAGCTATAGCTCCAAAGGCATGTCAAGGGGTTCATGGGGGAGGTTGAGCTGATTGCTGACAAAGGTTCCAGAGGCTCCACTGTCAACAAGGGCAGGGAGGATGGTGGGGGAGTTGCTGAGGCAGGCATTAATGATGAATGATTGTGCAAATCATGAGCAGAGCTGTGAAGGGGTTTGAGGAATGTCAGGGGTGACTTCCAAGACATTGTGGGTGGGAGGAATGCTGAAGGGAACAGGCTCCAGGTTGGGCAAGTTGTCCCAATCAAGGCAGAGAGTGAGACCTGGCCAGTCAATGAGGGTTGGTTGCTCAGAGCCAGGAAAACCCAAGGATAAGGGGGGCAGAGGCATGCAACTTTGTGATCAATAGTCAGAGGTCTTGCTGTTGCCCATTGGCAAAGGTGACCCTCATTTCTACACAGTGAGTGATGCTGCTGGTGGAGGTTGGATTGCCATCAAAGAGTTTCAGGGAGATCAGGAGGGGAAGTTGCCAGGGAGGTTATGGAGCAAGTGCCACTAGGGATTCATTGATGAAGTTGTATGCTGTGTCACTGTCAATCAGGGTGGGTACAGAGTTTGAGGAGAAGGGGAGGGTAGTATGAAGGAGGAGGCTGTGGGCAGAGTGTGAGGGGAGGTGTGCCAGGAGGATGTCCAGAGCAATTACTATTGCACAGAGGAAAGTAGCCAGGGCAGAGAAGACATTGGAGTCTGATCTGCAATTTAGTGCATCTTTGGGACCTAAACCACCAGATGGTCCAGATGGCATGTCCCATCATCTGGCATTTAGGGCAATCATTGATGAAATGATCCTGCTCACCACACAGAATACATGCCCCTTCCTTCTGTTGGCATGCCTAGGCTTCTGCCAGAACATTGATCCAGGGCCAGTTCTTGATCTGGTTGGCACACAGGGCTTCCTAATTGTCCATGGGGTCCAGGGGATCATCTGGGTCTGGGGAATTGTCAGATCTGGGGTCTGGAGGGTCTGGGGCATTGCAGAGATTGGTGGTGTTAAGCTGGGCAGGGGGTCAAGGTCCAGGGGGTTGAGTGGTGTTAACCAGGCCTTGTCCAGGGGAGAACCAGGGTGCAGGATTAGCAGGCATTGCAGGAGTGATGGTTTGGGGTTGTTGGTCACTCTGGGCTGCCAACCAGGGTTGCTGGAGGGGTTCTAGTTGTTCTGCAGGCCTTGGGCTTTGCTCTTGTCTTCCCAATAGCACTCATCAATCTGGGTGGCAAGTGCCTTGTATCCATCATATGTGGGCTGCTTGGGTGTGAGGCAGAGGATGTTCTTAATCCATTGTAGGAGGGCTCAACAAAGGGCAAATTGGAGGGTATTATAGTTCCATCCTGTCTCATAGGCTTCCTGCTTGAACTGGATAATAAAGGTCATAAACTGTTTCTTGCCATGCATTTGGAGGTTGTACAAGTTTTCTTTCACCTCTGCTACAGTGTCAAATACTCCAAACTTACTGGAGAACTCCTGTATAAAGGTGGGCCAATTGGAGAGTACTAGGTTGTTGGAGTCAAACCAATGGAGTCAAACCAAAGCAGTGCCATGTAATGGTCAAAGGCAATGCCCTGCAAGTAGGAGGTGGCAAAGGCCATTTGTGAGCTCTCAAGCTGGAAAGTGATGGACTTAGCTTGGAACATTGTAAGACACTGTGTTAAGAATGTCCACCATTTCTGGGAGTCTTGGCCATTGAAGGGTTCCAGTTTCTGAATGTTGAGCTTCCCTTCCTGGGCCAGTGCATTGCATGTGTCATCCTGGGCATTTTGGGTTTGGGGCAGGGGTCTGGCATTGTAGTAATAGTAAAAGTTGTTCCTGCCTCCATGCTGAGGGGAAAAGTTGTCTATAGCTGGGCTCCATCCACCAGGAGGTCTGCCATTGGGAGGCCTGCTGCCAGGGTTTGGGCCGGCATTGCTTGAAGGAGGTCCTGGGGCCCAGCAAGGAGGAGGGGGTCCTCCAGGGGTCAGCGGCCCAAAATTGTTGGCATTGGTGAGGCAGTTAGGCAAGGGAATTGGTGGGGGTCAGAGTGGTGCAGGGGGAGGAGCTGCTCTAGGGGCTCCAGGGCTGAGGGGCTGTCAGAGGGAGGATGGGGTGTTGTTACAGAGGGGTGGGGCATATCCCCAAGAGGGGCAGAGGTCAACATGGGGGGGTCAATCCCTGGGGAGCTCAGGAGCTCCTTCTTGAGGGGTAGGTTCCCCACCAGGGTTCTCCAGCTTGTTAATGTAAGATAGAGTGTGGGTGAAAGCAAGATTGTCATTGTGGGAAAGAGGGTGGAGGGGTTTCTGGATGGGGTGTTTAGGCTCAGTGGGCTGGTCCCAGGTGCAGAAGGTGCTGGGGATGGAGTTGGCCCAGGGGCAATCAGAGAGGGCCAGGATGTGAGCAACAGGCTGGTCAAATAACCCTCTAGCAGGGTTGAGGGACATAGAATGTCAGATGTGGCATTAAGCTCTTCCTGCTGGCAAGGAATGGAGGCCAGAGCATCAGCTTGAGCCTGGGTGAGTTCTTCTCATTGCACATAGAAGGAGCAGGCAGGGTCCAAGGGGTTTTCAAAACAGTGGGGGTTCAGGCTGGTATGGATCTTGTCAACCAGGATGCAGAGATCTTCTTGGAGGCTGGCATCAATCATCACAAGGGTACTTCTGATGTTCTTGGGGAGGGTGCCTTGCTAGTAGTGCTTGTAGAAGTCTAGGAGGCAATCCACCCAGGTCTCCAGTGTCTCAGAGATGTTTTGATGTCCCAGGCTGATGAGGAGGGCTCTTGCTCTTTTTGCAAATTTGGCAGGGGCTAGGCAGAGAGAGCAGAGGATCTCATCACATTGTTGGATGTAGGCTTTGACTTGTTGCTGCCTAGGAGAGGGTGGGGCTTGCATGGAGGGAGCAGCTGAGGGTCAAGGCTGAGGGGGAAAGTATCCATCAAATTGTTCTGGGAGAACTGAGGCTGCAGCAGGGACAGGGTAGGCATAGTAGGGCCTGGGGGAAAAAGCCAAGGGTACTGGGGCCATAGGTGCCCAAGGGGCCAAAGGGGTGTCAGGCTGTAGGTGGGGGTAGATTCCTTTAATGGGGTACAATGAGGGGCAGCACCAGTTTGGAGGTGGGCCCTAACTGACAGATGGGCCATAGGGGGTGGGATTTGGTTCTGGGGCCCAGTACTGCAGAGTGCCTGTGACGTAGTGGTTGGGCATCAGATAGAGCAGAGGATAATAGGGGTCAAATACTGGCCTACCATGATAGTTGGTTAGATAACTGGTAGACAGGTATGTGGAACTGTAGTTAGACATCAGGAATGGGGTAAGGGGAGAGTCTTGATCTTATGTCAGGTTCCACTAACTCACAGGCTCAGCTACACTGGGCAAGTCCTTTACTAGGCAGACACAATGTCTACACTCATGATCCCTAGCTCCAGTGAGCTCCAGAAGAGTGAAACAGAGTGGACAAAGGTGGTAATGGTGGTCCAGGGAGGTCTGGGGTACTCTGGTGGGCTAGACAAAGGAGCAGGAGTAGCAAACAAGGAGGGGGGCAAGTACAGTATGGAGCTCTGAAGATAAGATATCAAGGGCTCAGTGAACTTTGGGTTAGACTCTGAATCAAGGGCACAGGGTTTTGGGGATTTTATGAGTGTTGAAATAGAGTTGAGATAATGAAGATGAACATAACTGGGGAGTTGAGATGAGGCAAGAGACTGAAGAAAGCAAGACAACACAAGACTTAGGAAACAGACAAGAAGCTGGAGATGAGAATGGAAACTGATAATATCAGAACTGATAAGATTTGAGAAAGATGAGATCAGAACAATAAGATTCAACAAGACAATATGGAACAAGAAGAGGGAGACATGAGAGATGTAACAAACATGGGAATGTAGGTAATATCAAGACTGCCTTAGCTATTACTACTCTACAGCTTAAGTACCTGTGGGGGAAACTCCTCCAGGACCATGGGTCTGAGGTCAGACCATGCAGGCAGGTCTTGGGTATGACTGTTTGGGGTGTCCCAAGACTGACTAGCTGGATGTTGGTAGTGTCTTGATGCATAATGATGATGCATGCCAGGGGAGGGTGGAGGGTCTTCAGAGTTACCCAGGCCCTGGGGGAGGGCTGGGGAGATCACAGGTAATGCTGGAGAAGCATTGGGGTTTTCCAGAGAAGCATCAGGAGTTGCCGGAGTGGGTGCTGGGGGTAGGGAAGTATTGTAGGGGTTGTGGGAGGAGGGGGATGCATTCTGGGCTTGCTGGGCTGGCTTGGGGGAGGTCCTGGGGTGAGATGGGGGTCTAGAGACAGGTCATGACAAAAACAACCTTCAAAGATCTCCAGGGATCTGGAGAATGCCCTGGAGTCATTGAATGAGCCTTGAGGAGTTTGGAATGAGTCAATGAGAGTTGGCTTAGGTTGGGCATGGAGGTCTGAAATGGAAGTCCCCTGACAACAACAGAGCTTGATATCTGAGCAGAATTGATCAAGCTAGCCATTACAGTAAATTACCATCCATTGTCTGGTTTTATTGGATGCTCAAAGAATTACCCATGGTGCATGAAGCTTTGAAGGCCTACTTTGATAAACAATGAAGGTCAGCTAGAACAATATCAGTCTAAGAGCTCCATGAATTTATGCATCATCCTCACTCTGTATCAAGAAGAGACTATCATGCTATGGGAACATTCTACTACACATGCACAAGTCAAGCATTTTGACATAAAATATGATTTCATTCTGGAATAAGTGCAGATGGGCAAAATTGCAATCAAATATGTTAACACTAAGAACAACATCACAGATGTGTTTACAAGAGCACTAAGAAAACCCCTATTGTTATGACTATGACAAATACTCAGCATCACCTAAATTAACCTTGATTTCCAAGTGAGAAGGAGAGGACCATTGGCTCAGGACCATCAGCTTGGTTTGTGGTAAGGAGGAGTATTGGAGTGGCATGGGCCATCATACCACAGGCAAGAGCAAAAGGACTTTAACCATCCTGCTTTGTTAGATTCACACATGCAAACCCCAACACTAATAAAGCCCTCAGTTTGTTGTTATACAACTGAGGGTGAGTTACATACCTATGCTGTGTTTCATACACACCACCAATGACATACTTACACAGGCTTACTTGCAATGTCATGTCTAGGTACTCAATAATACAGTTTGTTGTATGACTGAGAACAGGCTTACTTACATTGTTGTCTACAGATCCTGCTGCCTGGATTCCAACAGTATTTTGATTCTCCTACTCAGCTTCAACAATCATGCATAAGGACATCCATAGCATTCTTTGAAATCACCCCCTTTAGAAGTGTTCTGAATACATTTCAATCTCTGTTGATGGTGGTAAATGTATTCTTTCAGGACCTGTCCTCCTTCAGCATGACAATGATATCAGATACAATGGCCCATAGACATGCAACACATCTCAAGACTTACATTGCTGCCTTGATGATTAACCATGTGGTAATCACAGCAGATCAGCAGATCAAGATATATTGTTCAACTTCCCATAATTCTTGTAGATGGGGATACATCAATAAGCTATGCAAGTAGAAGCGATGCACAATATGTGGGATCCTTCAACAAGGAGTGGGAACCCATGGAAATTGTTGTAGAAATGCAATGCACAATATGAATGCTTCAGGTCCTTTAGCACCTGTGACTTTCAATGGGCATGCACCATTTCTCATGTTACTGATGGAGCTTGAAACCAAATAAGCAAACACAGCAGGTTCATCTCCTTTACTACAATATTGGCAAGGTATTAGTCAATTACACATTGGATGGCTTTGCCACAACCACAACATACTTGTCAATAACAGAAATTCAGTAGACTGAGATGGCATACAGAAACAATGTACCCTTCTCGAATGACTCCATCTCACCTGAAAGTCATACACTCAAGATCAAAGTGACTGAGCATGTTAATCAGATGTTTTTTGTGTCCACCTACAGTCTGTTGTTGCTAGGCAACATGTTCACCAATGTCTTGAACAATGAGACAGGTGACAACCCAAGCAAAATACTTGACTATTCGATTTGCTCCTAGTTCAAATCATGGTTTTAATAAACATGTCAATTGAGGTGATAATTGGTGTAGTTGACAGCATGGTTTTCTATCTCTGATTCTTCTCTTCCTTCTGCACTGTCAAAAGATATACAAATGTGTGTGTTGAGGATAGGCAAGCTTATGCGATGCCAGAACAGTCCAATCAGAAGTTTAACTTCAATCCATCAGGAGCTCATCCTCAACTTTATTATCATCACTTGCTCAATGAAGAGAGCTGCCAGAATCTTGCTCATCCCATATTCAAACTGGAGTCAGAGGAAGTCGGGGTTGATTTGGGGGCTCTGGTTGCAGTGAAGAAGACCAGTAATTGATGTCATCTGCTTCTATTCCAGAGGAACTGATCATTTTGCTTCCCCATGTAAAATTCAGTTGAAACACTTCAAGGCAATAGACATGAAGTTTGCCGGTATTGCTATCCCTGACAATGAAGATGATAGGGAGAACTAGGCCTTTTAGCTTGAGGGGAAGTATACCATCACAAACATTTTATACAAGGGGAAGTACTTTTATTGAGGATAAGTGAGCTCATGTGATGCCAGAACATCAAGTGATAGACAGATCCTGTAGTACGTACAAGCTTCTCAGCGCTTATAACACCGCGTGCTCTGCTTCTTTTGCCGGGTTCTCTGTCTGAGTTCCCAACAATGTGTCGTTCCTTCATCCACACAACGTAGGGGATCCCTGACTCATGCATTGACTGACCATTCATTGGGAACTAAATAACATGCAGCCTTACAATGCTTGAACCATTATCTACCTACAAATATACGCCAGTACACAAAGAAATCATTCCATTAATACCAAACTCGAGCTATAACTCCTTGGCCAGTGGTAGTACAAGCTCACACTCGATACCACAAGCTGTAGTGACTGACTGTGACATCCATTACCCCTAAGGACGTAGGAGTAACAAAACATCTGTATGAAAAACGTTCAAAGCGCAACCTTCCAATTTATACATTTACTGGTACAAACACGCTGTCACCTTAATGTCCCCATTGAACACTGAACCCTCGTCTCAAGCTATATACTAGTCGTGCGTGTATACCCAATATTAAATCAAGATCTCTCAAAAGCGTTATCCCGAAAACTTATAAACTGCAAGGTCGTCAGTTTGGCCCAGTCTGGAGTGCATTATGAGTCCACCCACCACAGGCACCACTACTCGGTCTCGTTGCAAAAATAACTTCGTTCAACGCCTCACCCTCCAGGCCCTTATACGGCTCATACGAATTCCTGATCTGTTCAATGAATGACACGACCTTGTCCTCTGCGACAAGGGACACCGTACATCCACCCCACCCTGCGCCTAAGAACCATCATGAGAAATTCGCGAAAAAGCAGAAAAGAAATAGATACCAGTAAGCCTGCTTCCATAAGCACCAGCCTTCCTTGCAAGCTGGGTCAATTCGTCCAACTCAGTACATGAGCACTGGTAAAGTTCAGCACAGCTCATTTGCGATTCGTTCATCAAACGCCCGAGCCTCTCGAGTGCTGCCGTACCTGTGACTTCGAGGCAGATCTGTCGAAACTGGAGGACGCGGAGGGCCTCGGCATAGACGTGTTTGATACGTTTGTACAACTGAAAATGTGTCGCTTCAACTGAACATAGTCATTTCTCTAGAATAAATGAATAGATGTATGATAGAATGGACGTGCCTTCGACCCACGACAGATACACGTCATGGAAAGCTTCTTTAGACAAGCCGGACATTGAGATCATTTCTTGTAACGTAACACCAAGTTGACCATCATCCGGAACGCCCTTGGGTCTTAAGATCTCAATCACGTTCCCCATGAGCTCTAACCTCTCTTGAAGTGTATCGATACTAAGCTCCATCCCCTCCTGCTCTCCCAGAAGTCGCCCAACAACCTCTCTCAAAGTTATACGCTCCTTCTCGCCAACTGACACACCGAGAGATCGCGCCAGGATCCGAGCACCGGCAAGTGTTTCGACGACACGCAGATTGTAGTTCCGCTTCGCGGTCACTGCTTTATCTGATACAACAAGGGAGTTAGCACACACGAAGACAGAACCGGAAGGGAGCGGGACTGGTGTGGCTTTGAGCTTCGGAAAGAAGGAGATGTACAATGCGGAGGAGGCATCAGAGATCACCGATGCTGCTTGATCCATTCTGTGACGAGTTGAAAATGGTGAATAAGTGCCTAGACACAAGGCTCACCCTCCACTGTTAACACCTGCGATCGGTCGTTCGTCGGTAAAAAGTGTCTCGTGACCATGGAAATAACATACCAACGCGTTTCTCGTTCTTAACGGCTATTCTGACGAGATCGCCTTTAGTCAATGAGGTGGAGTCAGACTGGTCGTCGAGCTGTAAAAAAGTGGAAAAGAAATATCAAAGGAGATCATGGGGTCATTGAAGATACCTTTCCGTTGACTGCTAAAAATGCAAGAGTACTTGCGACGACCATAGCTGCACTGGACGACAAACCCGAACCAGCTGGTACTGTCCCGGTGAAAAGTAGATCCACTGCGGCTGGAGATCTCAAAGAATCTGATGGAGGGAAGTACTTATCCAAAACCCCCTACCCATACAATACAAGTTAGTTTTTGATTTAAAGAAACTGCTTAGAACACACGTAATAGCCCGCCTTGACATAGCTTTCCCATCTGAGTTCCTTAGTGTTGATGTCCAACTCCCAACCTTCGACGTGCACCTTATCTTCGCCGAGCTCTTGTGATAATGAGGGTCTTGTGGCAGGGTAAAAACTTTGCCGAGTGTATTTGGTCTGAAGATTGTCGGCGATCACACTTCCTGGCACTTGATGTGCCATCTTCGTTACTGAAGATGGTGGACCAGGCCGCGGTGCGCATGCGATGAGAATATCACGCTCAATCGCAGCGGGAAGGACTCCAAAGAGTGCATAATCGATGTGTTCGCCTTGTTCGAAAGATGTTATCAGTCAATTCATATTAATCAATGGAACTCTACTAGAAACCTATCAAGCTTTGGAAAAAGACGACTTGGGAAAGAAGTTCCTTGACTGATTTGATTGCGACTCACTTGATGCGTCCTGGAGCTCTCGCAATATATGTAGGTTTACGTCCAAATCTTTTCTCAAACTCTTCCGCAAAGTTGTTCCATCGTGAGGCATGATTCAACGAGGTCCCCAAGTTCTGGTATAGGTCATGAAGATTTGTGTAGATAGGAATCGGTCGTTCAGCGGCCATTGATCTTGTTGATGGATGTGAGGTGACTGGTGATCTTTTGAGAGAATAGACAATACTCCTAGAATAGAGTCTTTGGGTTCTCGAGAGAGACAATGCCAGACCGCGCCGGAGTCTCCGTGAAACCGGAACATGTGACCCATGAAAAGCGTCGAGCGATAATTCAATTTGTGAACCGAAATCAAGAAAAAACAAACTGCAAGGTGAGGAAGTAGGTTATAGAGTTCTGCGCTTATGAAGAGCTCGAGGTTTGTGGAAGTAATGTTCGACTGGACAGTTATTGAGTGGACGTGCGTGAGGGCCGTAAGAGGCCATATGCACCGCTTCTATAAGTGGTATCAAATCAAGGCACCATCAGGACTCTCGGAATTGGAAATCAGTGAGAAATCTCAGTCATATAGTCTTACTATGATTGGTTTCTGTTCTTGCTTCATCACCACGCCATGCCTAATGTTCGCGAGCCGACAACACAGCTAGGATGGGGACATATTGCCCTAGGTTTCACCTTCATCCTCTTTGATGTCGGGGTTTCGGCCTACTTTGGTCTGGGTATCGAACGAGGATTATTAACTGCTGCTATAAGATGCGTTATCCAGCTCGCTATTATGGCTGTTCTTCTCCATGGTGTATTTTCAGCGGAGAATCCGTGGGCAGTTGCGGGTATTGCACGTGAGTCCTGGTTCAAGCATTCTGTGTAGGATCTAGGAGCTCAGCGCTCATCGATCATCCTTTAAAGTGTTGTTAAATCTTCTGGGGACATTTGAGATCGGTGAGTTTGAGCGCTGTTAATTCTGTTCGGGAACATGTCTATTGAAGATACGTACAGTTGCCAATAAGGCAAAACGACGACATCAATATATGGTAATCTGCTCACCCTTCATTCCATTGGCATTGATGTTACAAGATACTTCCAGTTCCCTTTGATGTTGATTGGGATGGTTGGTTCGACGATACCTATCTCAATCCTTGGGTCGCGCTTTGCAATGTCAAATCAACCCTTTTGGTCACCTATTCACTATAGTGAGTTTTTGAGCCTTGACCACCATTATGCCCATGCCGACAACCTTTCGTAGTACCTGTCGTCGGTATGTTGTGTGGAAGCTCGATCTCAGCAATTGTCATCGCTGTAAATTACGTTCTGAAAGAACTACAGTGAATCAATCTCCTTACATTGTTATCCCATCACGTCCTAATCGCGATTTATAGAGAAAATCGAGACAAAGTCGAAACGCTCCTTGCTTATGGGGCCTCTCGAATGGAAGCATGCAATCCTATTGCTCGTGAAGCCCTCCGGCTTGCGCTCACGCCTGTCGTCAACCAAATGAGGTTCGTAGTCAAATCAACTTCTCATCGTACTATCAGTTAAGCTCTTCGATAGCGTCATAGGAATGATAGCCATACCCGGTATGATGACCGGTGCGCTCCTCGGAGGTGCCCCTGTCGATCAGGCAGCGTATCTTCAAATGATCATTATGTTTATGATCTCCTCTGCAACAGCACTGGCGTCATTCTTCGCTGCCATTGCAGTCATCATGGTCACCGTTGACGCGGAACATCGAATTCGTCCCGACCGCATCGAAGATCAGGCGTTTGTGCTGTGGAGAGCGAGGAAGTGGCTAGGAAGGCAAATTGTTTTGCTGGCTGAGAAGGTTTACGCGAAGTTTAAGGACAGCAAACATGCACATGGGCGTCGACGTGTCAGCGAGGGAGAAGAGGAGAGGGAGATGCTAATTACTCCACATACAGCGATTGATTTCTCAATAGCTCGAGGTAAGCTCGATCGAAGTGATGAGCATCCATGGACACAGTAATGGGGA
>JAGGAV010007992.1:0-23310 GCA_017657295.1 Termitomyces sp. DKA64 | reverse complement strand
CAGCTTACAGTTCACACTCTGTAACACAAAACCAATAGATAGTCTGTCTATGAAGTATGAAGTAAGGTGCTGCCTTACATAAGTATATAATTTATATTTATAGGTAGTGTCAGGTGATGCTCATGTGAGAACATCCTATTATACTAGCCATAGGTAGGTAAAGTAAGTGTAATGGGGGGGTCCATTACATAGCAACTCCTCCACCCTCCTTCCTGCCCTCATTGACAGTGGGGCTTCTGGTATACTCATCAGTAACAAGCTCAACCTCCCCCATGAAACCCTCAACATGCTGTTAGAACTCCAACTATTCAATGGAAGCCTGGCCTCTA
Source organism: Termitomyces sp. DKA64 (assembly GCA_017657295.1). Taxonomy (NCBI): domain Eukaryota; kingdom Fungi; phylum Basidiomycota; class Agaricomycetes; order Agaricales; family Lyophyllaceae; genus Termitomyces; species Termitomyces sp. DKA64. The sequence continues at coordinate 22,981 of JAGGAV010007992.1, read as the reverse complement.
CTGGAATCACCTGGTTTGACCCTGGTTCTGTAAGGGGATGACTCTGTTAGATAACACTGATAGGTAACTCCAACTCTATCCAGCTCTAGTCATAGGAACAGCACCATCTCTAGCATTACCAACTAACCAGCTGCCAAGCCCCTGTATCTTCCAGGTAGTATTAGTCAGCTCTTTGTAGTCATCAGACCCTATTTCCCCTTTTGACATATTGTTAGTAATTACTGCTTAACATACCTGGGTTGCTGATCACATATAGCATGAGTCATAGCCTAGCCACAGATGTAGTATATAAGCCAGTCAGCAGGATAGAATATCCTCTGACTGAACAATAGCAGTGTCCTCCTAGTCTACACATTGAAGCAACTGTAAGAACCCCAGCATCACTACTCATGCTTGGCTTGCTGCACTCACCCCTTGCCTGACTCTTAGCTGCCTTGTGCCCCTTTGACTCTCACTTGTTGCTTGCATCTGCCTGCTCTTTTCACCCACAGAGTGTTTGTTCCCCTCACAGATTCCCTCACTAAGTTATACCATGGTTCAAGAATAGGGGGATGCCCAGGGCAGAAAGTGCCAGCAAAAGAAGATATTCCCACAGAAGCCCTGTGGCTTCCTATCACCCAATACCATTTCTGAATTTTCATTCAAATCATTTCTGCTGACTTCATTGTCAGCCTGTCTGTCTCACTAGGCTAAAAAGCTGTTATAGTAGTAGTAGTTTAGCAAACAAATGTTCATTCCATACAATAAGGAGATCAAAGCTAAGGAAACAGCTCACTTATTTCAAGATCATGTATGTGCATGATTGTATTCTACCTACCTCTTACAGCTCTTTCATCTGTGCCATAAGTCAGAGACAATCTCTCATATTACATTGACTGTGATTGAGATGAACATATTCTCAATGATCATAAGGTAAAAATCATTGATTGATGTGAGAATGAGCTTGTGAGGAGTTGGCTTCCTCTAGCATGGATTTTGATCATGAGGGCACATAAACAAAAAGTGCCTTATAGATATCATATTCTCTATGTTTTGCATGCACATTTCACTTTAAGTAATTGCACCCAATCTTGTACAAGTATGCCATTGCCTAATTAATTCTTCTGTAATCATGCAGATGTTGCTAACAATTAGGGCTGAGATGTCATTGTGACTTGCTACTAGGTGCCTCTACCTATGATCTGCCAAGTATCTTTCTCAACAAAATCCTGATTGCTGTGCTTCTTGAAAGAAATTGCTACACTACAGCATCATAGAAATTCATGTTCCTGTACCAATGTATGTGGTGATGGGTTAAAACAGCAATCAAAGTTGATCAAACTCTGAGTGAGATATAAAAGCTTCCAGCAGACCCAGTGGGTTGGAGGGTGCATGAGCTAGGTTCACAGAGTGATCTTGAGAAGATTGATGAACTCAAGTCCGTTAATGTATCAGGCATTCTCACACCATCTTTGTTTTCCAAATAATGGTCCAGACATCCTGGTCAAACATTCCTCTATGATGGTAACAACTTTAACAAGAGGGTTATTGACATTGAATGATAAACATTGATTCCAACATTGACAATGGAGTATGTGGATTGCAATCTTTAAGTTGGATAACCAGGCATAAGTAGGAGATGATGACAATTTTACTCAGTGCAGAGTGGTCTACTGGTCAACAAAATATTTTGAGGAATGAAGTGCCTTGGCTCTCAAGGTTGTGTACAGAAAGGAAAAGAAAGAAAGAGGAATCAAGAAGAGCTTTTGCAAATTCAACAGAGACAAAAAAGGAAGGAATTTCAAGTGAAGTGTTTTGATGTATGTAAACACAGTTCTGATCACCGTCACAATGCACTTTGAGGCTGCTTAATGTAACAGGCAGATTCAAAATTTTGCAAACACGAAGATCAACACAAACACTAATATGATCTGAAAAAAGCGGGCTCGAATAATCAAGTTCAATCTGAACAAAAAACCAGCATCAAAACGGGTGTCTGGCTCGAACATTAAGTTCAACCTGAGAGCCGCAGCGATGATTGGTACTCATGGGCCATAAAGATAACAGACGAAGTTCCCATCAGCAATCCGGCACCCAGATCGCCGAGAGGTGTGAAGAAGGGGTTGTGGCGTTCGGTCGACACTGGAACCCGGAGAACTCCATATAGCCGGGCCCACAATAAGCTGATGGTGCGTGCCTTGGGCATCCAGACACATGTGACTGCGGCTCAAATCAATACATTTGTAAGTATGTTAAGAAGTCTACATATATGACATTCAAGGGTGAGATTGTCCTACCCAGGGCAGTACATTTGTTGGCCGTCCACTGATCGAAAAAAAGCATTGACACACAATGTGTGTGCATCATGAAGGGCTTGACCCCATCAAAATCATTGAAAAGTTATGACAAACGAGAATCATTATCAAGGAGGGAGGACATTCGGTTTCTAATTCAGGTTCGATTTATTGCAGGAGATGAGTTGTTGTCTGCGACGCCGGAAGCGAGCAAGTTGTAATGGATTGGAGCGCGTAATTGGGGCCATCCCAATCAACATGGTATCTCCTTCCTGAGACATGGATATTTCGTAATGTTTGTCTGTCACAGGCAAGTCAATTTCCCTATGATTCCGTATTCCGTAAAGAGACCCACCGCTAGTGCAGAACCACGATTGTCTCACCAAGACTCCCGAGCAAGTGTTTATTCCTCGGAGCACAATAGAACCCATCCCTGCTGGCTGTGATAATGCGGTGTTTCGTTCTCGTAATCAGAACTTTAACAGGGAAGACAGATATATAGAAACCACCGAGAATAAAAGATACAAAAATGAGCATAAAATACATTCCAACGAGAGAGAGAGGGCGGGGGAACTTGTCTGGTCCTGTCGGAGTCTAATTTCAAGCGGAGATATCTCTCGTGCAAACCCCCCAGCGCCAGCGGTGCTATGCGCACATTCCTAAAACTCGAAAACGAAGAGAAGTGTCTCCGTCAGCGGGATAGCCGCGTGATCAACGCCACATTATGACACGGTGTGTGAGAAACGCCGCCGGGAAATGAAGATTTGATCGAGCTATCTTTTCCTGGAAAGAAAAATACAGAGAAACCTTCCCACCCCCACCCCGCACGACCCATTCAAGACCATCGATCACCATGGTGGGCTGCGGAACTTGACATACGTTTACCCACGTCACATCATATGAAAATTACAATCAAAGAAGAAGCAGAAGCAGAAGAAGCAGAAGAAGAAAACAAACAGGAAAAAGAAAAACAAACCATGGGGTGCTCCTTAGGTAATGTATTCATTTCGCAACCGACAACACATAAACATGTGCATCTCCACAAGACGTCATCCACACCGACACGGACAACTAGCCATATGTGGGCGTATGTGGACGCCCATAAGGGAAGCGAGTAGCCTTCCCCCCTTGCGCTGTCTCCTTGATGACATCAAAAGATGATGGGACGGTTCGAGACTTTGGACTCCGATACGGACGCGGATAAGGCGGCGGGGTCGGTGGGGGGTGTGTCGATGCCTGGCGGGATACAAGGGACCACTGCAGGGGTGTGAGGGGTGCTTCGTTTCCATGTCCTATGCCCGGCTCTCAGTCGAGGTCGGTCTCTATGTCTGTACCCGTATACACCGGGTGCGCCGGCGTGTACGGAAGGGTCGCGGCCAGCCCTTTGATTGCTGACTTTGTTGTGTGATGTATGTTGTGATGAACATACCATACATATATAGAGAGGGGGGGGGGGGGGAATATATATGTTTGACAACATGCATGGGGTTCATTTTACGTACGTACATATGTATGTATGTATACATACGCACAAAGGGCGACTTCGGAGATTGACTATGTTTCCTTTGTATTTTTCAGAAACCACAGAATTTCCAGCTTCTCCAAAAAGGTTTTCGTAAATGCAATCTCTTCCGGAAAGTTTCATATATCAACTCCACGCAGCATATGATAATTACTATGTTTTTTACGTGGGGCCGAATCTCCCGGATAAGAACCGGGTCCCCCCTTATCATTCGGTGGCCACAACCACACGATCCCAAGCAAGTCATTACATCTCGTTGTGCCCTGACTGGCCCATGTACAATGAGCCTATACAACAGACTATCCCGTACCGATCGAAGCCTAAGAAGTCAAGGTCAACTCAAAAAAAAAAGAAGAGTAGAGGGAGAGAGTAACCATACCATAATAAACCTTACTTTAATTTTAATTAATTAATTTTGCATGCTAAAACCACAGCTAAACCCACTTTGCAATCAAAACTGATTCCGAGTCCGAGTCGGAGGTCAGATGAGATGGGAGTTGTCTACCATTGATTGCGATTTGTCCAAATATCTTTGTTCACGTTCATTCCACGGTATGATAGATGGGATTCACGTTCATTTTACAATATGATGGATGGATGGATTGGGATGGGATGGTTACATAGTACATTACATACATCACATCCAGTACAAATACACTGGGCTTCCAAGCTACGAAGCCCTTGCCAGAAAACCTGCATGGAATAACGAACGAAACGATTACCATACATACATACATACATACATGCAACCGTGACCTCACGATGTCTTCTGTTCTGCCAGTGTCTTCGCTCGTACCGAGACATCCGTAACCCTACGGGTATCTATTATATACATACATTCCCATACGCAGTTTGACATCATCCATCCATCCAAGCCAATTATAAACGACAGCGCGCATGGAAGCAAATGAGGATACTCGAGCTGGAATTTTTCAACCGGCGGGACGGGGTGAGCGAGTACACGCGAATAAGAATAAGCAAGTAATCCGGGGAGAGTGGAGAGACTTGACCATACCATACCACACCTCATGAAGCAGTACAATCAGATCACGTTAGCCAGAAGGATCGCGACATATGTATACATGTATGTATGTATATATGTATCTATATATATATATCTTACGTATACGTACATACATGTTCGTTTGAGTTTTGAGATAACCCACACACTGTGCTGGCACATGCTCTCAATCCCCACTGGCAAGGCAAGCGCTCGTCAGGGGTCCATTAACATGTGTTAATGGTATGTATGTATGTATACAACCCATATCGTAATTGAAACACTCCTGCACGCACGTTCGCTGAATCGTGAGACTCGGAAGCAAATTCTGGAAAACAATTCATGGAATGGAATACACACACATGTACACATACATCATAAGTACGCGTGCGCCGCCACATGATGGCATACCTTGAATGATAATTGATTCATTCAGGTCGTCTTTCGTCGTCGTCGTGCACGGAGGCAAATCTGAGAACAATTTCAGAGACCGAGATGAATGGAAAAGGAGAGCAAAGCAAGTTGATGATTAAGCATACATAAGACGATTTCAGTACAACGATACTGATTTATAATACAAGAAACGAGGTCTGGAGCAGACGGGAGAGAGGGCATCGATCGGATAGAGCGTAATACACAATACTTAAAAATACTCAAGAAAGCGCGTGTTTGGTAAAAGATAAGTAGCAAGTAGCAATTCTGCAAAGCCAAGCGAGTCAGTCGGTCAGTAAGTCAGTCAGTCAGTCGTCCACGAAAAAAGAAAACCAGTCCAAGATGAAAAAAAAAAGCACTCAAACGCCCGCTCTAAACCAACCACACCAAATCACCCTCCAACCGAACCCTGCCCCTCTCCCTCAAACTGCCAAGGACTCTAACGACCTCTGCCGTATCAAAGTCCTCATACTTATCGACGGGGACCGCGGCGTTCAAGTACGCAACGAGGGCGCTGACGCTCAGCTCGTCAGTCGGCTCGTACGTTGTCCCACGGAGATGGGAAATGGACGACAGGACAAAGTGGCGCCGCCCAGGGGGCGTGTCAAGGTCGAGGTGCGTCGGGGCTTGCGCGTGCGCATGCGAGTGCGCGATGGAGGGCGCGTGCGTCGCCATTGGCGAAGTGGGCGGTGCGAACGACGGACGGCGGTGCGCCGCATGTCCGTGTCCGTGCCCGTGCCCGTGCCCGTGCCCGTGTCCATGCGAGTGCCACGGAGGGTGCGATGAGGTCTCCCGCTCGCGCTCGCGGTGTGGATAAGAAATAGAAGCCCGATGATGATGAGCAGACGACGAGTCGACGCGATGGTGATCTGTCATCTCGGGATCGCGCTCGCCGTCCGCATCGGCCTCGACGTCGCCGTCTGCGTCCATGTCAGCGTCTCTGTCGCCAGCACCAGGGCCAGGAGAACGCGAGCGTGCATGCGCGTGCGCATCGGCGTCGGTGTCGGGGTTCCAGGCGCGTATGACGCGGGCAGACGACGTGCTGCTGCCGGACGTTGTGCTCGGTCTATACGTGTGTGCATGGCCATTCGCATGGGGGTGATGGGGATGATAGGCGTGGTGAGCGTGGGGCCCGTGAGGATGCGAGTGCGGGTGCGGGTACGGCGCGTGGCGGTGGTCGTACGACCGGGGTTTGTCCTTGTACCCTGCATGGAACCTTGCCCTGTCACGTTCGCGATCGCGTTCGCGTTCACGTTCACGATCGCGATCGCGTTCTCGCTCACGCTCGCGCTGGCGCCTGTACACGTCCTCTGGGCTCTCGGGACGCTCATCCTCGCTCTCGAGGTCGAGGTCGGCAGAGAGAGAGCGGAGAGCGCGGCGCGGGGAGAGGTGGGCGTGGTGTGAGGACGGCGGGTGGGAAAGTGCAGCTGCAGCCGGGACATGGCCTAGCTTGCGTGCCTTCGCCTCGGCGACTTCGGCTGCCTTTGCCGCGCGGCGTTGGCTGCGTGGGTGTCAGAGGTGTACCGTTGTTGGTGAACGTCGCCACTCACTGTCTGGCAAGACACTTTCCGCGGTGCTGGAGCCACGGGTACGCACAATAGCTGCTGTCCTGGCGCAGCTGGACCCATTTCTGGCAGAGACTGCAGAAGACACGGTTGGGCTCGACCTCGGCGATGAGACTGTCGGCGCGGAGGGTGGCAGCACGCTGCTCGGCGTTGCGGCGGCGAGACTCGTGTGCGGGGGCGTAGTTGGCGGGGTTGAGGTCGTGGAAGGACGGGGAGGGCGGGGGACGGGTGATGGACACCGGGGGCGTTGCTGTCGCCGTCGCTGGCGTCGTCGTCGAGGGGCGCTTGGGGGACGGCGAGGGGGGCGCGGAGTCGGGCTTGGGGGACGTCGATGCGGACGGGGACGGCAGGGCGGGCCGGGACTGCTGGCACGCGGCGCGGTGCTGGAGCCACGCCTGGACGGCGGCGAGGTGGTTGTCGGGGTTGAGCGGGAGCCAGATGTCGCAGATGTTGCAGAGCACACGCTCGGCGTCGAACTTGCGGACATCGGGATCCTTCGAGAACAGCGCATTGCGTTCTTCGAGTGCGTAGACGTTTTTGCTGCTGCTGGTGGCGCGTAAATAATTATTATGCAATTGCACAATTCCCTTACATTTTCTTCGCGAGACACGACTTGCGGTGGGCGTCCCACGGAATCGAGCAGTACGTCGAATTCGGGCGGAGTCGAATCCACTTGTCGCACGACTTGCACAGGACGCGGTACGCCTCGAACCGCTCGACGTACGGATCGCTGCCGAGATATGCCTTGCGCTCTTCCTCTGTCCGCTTCGCTCTCCGCCGCTTCGCCGGCGGGTGTGCCGACGCCGGCATCGTGCTCGGCATCGGCGACGGCGGCACCGCAGCCTGGGGCGCACCCGTTCCCGCCCCACTGAAAACGTCACATCAGCACCACATCACACCAGGCCCGGATGGCAACCCACCACGTCTCCTTGTGTTCCTGCCACTGCTTCAGCGTGAACCCCCCCGTCGCCTCGTCCCGGAACGACACCGACAGCCCGCAGGTGTCGCACGACACCCGCCCCGACTCGTACTCCCCCGACGCCGGCGTGAACGACCGCTCCTCGACCTCGACCTCGGCATCCGCGTCTGCGTCCGCATCGGGGTCCATGTCTGCCTCGCCCTCGTCCTCGAGCGGGGGTGTCTTGCGTTTGAGCGGGTTCGTCCCCGCCCCATCGTCGTTGTCGTCGACGACGGTGGCCGTGGCCGCAGCGACAGTGTCTGCATCAGAGGACATATTCTGTTTGGGAGGATGCGGGCCCAGGGGTACGAGGCAGCGTACGTATTATATGGGCCCAGGAAAGCATATTCGGATCCTTTGCAAAAGTGTCCTCTTAAAAACAAAAATCATCATGGAATTACAAGTTTGTAATAATCCCGGCCAGAAGGGACGAAGGCCCATCAAACAATGAACGCCGGCATCCTGTCAAATCCAAATTCGAAAAAGAAATGCAAAAGGGGGGACAAAAGAAAAAGAAAAAAAAATATATCTTGATCTGGGATCACGTCACATCCTTCCATATCGGGCATGTTTAGTCCCATCCAAGCTCCGCGCCGCATCGCAGAAACTTTGTCTGACGTAGCACAACCTTCTTTCCTGTCATCATGATTCATCCGCCTCGAGGAATGCCCGATCCAGCTGATCCGTTACCAGCTCTTTCTCTCCCCTGTCTTGGGTGCGCGTGCGTGCCTCTTGGCACTCTCGATCTCCCTCCCCGCCCACGCACCATATCCCTCAATCCGCCGATTCTAACACGTAAACAATCCCCGTGGTCTTATTATTTACTTTCATTCAGAGAAATAATCCCAAAGAATCAGGAAACCATACCCACCTCATGATTGCTATGATTCTTTTTTTAATTTTCCTCATCCTCGGTGCCCTCCCTCCATCAAAACACAAAGACAGTCATCTAACATCCATATATACATCTTCGGAAAACGAAACCCTCCTTCTCCCGTCTGCCGTCTTGTTTGTTTGTTTCTCGCTTTCGACCTCCCTCTCAAGCTTCTTTCATGTCATGTCATCGAATATAGCCCTTACTTCTCTGACATACATTCATTCATCCATCCATCCATTCATTCATTCATTCACGCAATCCATCTCCATCTCGTTTCCGTTATACAACAACTCGGCAGTACGAAAAACAACAACAACACCAACACCAACCCCAAAACACGAACTCTCCTCACCCCCAACTCCGACTCGGTCCCTCTCGCATACACACGCCATTGTCCAATCCGACAAACAGGCTCTTGTATTGCCCTTTCTTCACTCCTCGCAACTATATGTATGTATATGTGTATATATGTATACATATCCCACTTGACCAGCCACCAACCACCCCGACTCGGTCTCTCACACCCTCCTCCTCCCTTTTTCTTTTCTTTTTGTCTCAAACCGGTGACTACGATTTCAACTTGTTTCTCAACCTCGACTAAACTTGAGGCGACCCTAGTACTTTATTTTGTTTACCCTTACCCTACTTTAGTCTAAGGACCCCGAATCGGCCTTTCCTCTTCTTTCGTGGTGTGGTTTCTGATTTTGTATGATCAATCATTGAATTTGACGTCTACGGTCGACAATTTCTCTTCTGTGCGTGTATGTGTATGTACATAACACATCCCTTACCCGACTTGACGCGTCTATCATACTGACATGCATCAGCATTTCCAATTAGACCGATTCCAGTTCTATGTATGATACGCGTGTTACGTACGGGGGGGGTCATCATAACCCAAAATGCGATTCGAAACATCAGACGAATGATCAAATGATCCAACCCCACACCCGTTTCGCCATAAGTGAAATCACAAATCACGCAATTGTGGTGTTACCACTGCGACACTTCCCCCAGCAACACGCGACACGGAGCAAGTAAATAAGTAAATCCCCTTCCTTCCATGGCCAGGCTCGTCTCCATCATCATCAGGATTCACTCCATCACTTCTTCTAGGTCATCACTCCACGAAATCCTAGCCTATCCTCTCCCGAAGAACGACATCTTCAAGATGCCGCTACCATGGATTCATGATACTCCCAGCCCCCCGTCGTCGCCGAATTGAGCCGGGGCCGGCGCACGCGGACGGCCGCTCCTTGTCTCCTCACCCAACACCCAACACACCGACCCCCCCCCGTCCCCGTCTATATCGGACAACGAACAACCGAGGCGCAGCTTCGGATTCGGATTCGGATTCGGATTTGAGACTCGCTCGCGCTACGGGTTTTTTTTTCCCTCGGGCCTCGTTCCCAGTCATATACACTGCGAACAGATGTAAGTTTTGGTTTTGTGGTCATATACACTGCGAACAGATGTAAGTTTTGGTTTTGTGGTCATATACACTGCGAACAGATGTAAGTTTTGGCTTTGTGTCTTTTTTTTTTTTTTTGAGAGAGAGAGAGAGAAAGAGAAAGACGGGTAATTTAATACAGTACAATTTTTTTTTTTACGTAGGAAGTTATGTATGTATGTGAGTGAGGAAAAAAACAAGTATATACCCACCCACCACGTTCTGAATTCTTACAAATGTGGTTTACTTGCCTCCCCATTGAGCGCTGTGCCGGCGTATACGGAGGCGCTCGATACTACAAGGCTGAGCGCACACACAGGCCCAAGAACGCAGCGGCTGATAGGTAGCGGTAATGTTGTTCACTCGCTACAGACCCCGCCCCCACCCCCGCCCCATTGAGCGCTGTGCCGGCGTATACGGAGGCGCCCAATAATATAATGCTGAGTGCACACACAGGCCTATGATATGTATCGGTATCGGACCGGGCAGCATCCACAGACACATTACTTGTCCCCTCCAAAAGATGGCACGCAACCCCAAGTAAGTCGTTCTGAGTCTTGTCCTTAGTCAGACAAAGTATACTTATACCTTATTAACCTCAATTTTCGATTTACGTCGCAAAATCTCCTTGCGTCCTTGCCTTTGAACAGAGTCTCACGATGAAGAAGAGAAGAGTGGTACGTTATTTACTTACTTATTTACTTAGCAGCTAGCTTTGACTATGTAAGTAATCCTACATTCTGTATGGGGGCGTCCGAGTCGTTTTTGTGTTTCTGGGAATGCAATGCAATCAGACTCGGAATGCGCATGGAAGGGTCAGACTCATGAGTATAATACGTTAACGGCTCGGTACCTCGTTATGCGCACTATCATCGACTCGCACGAATGAGCATCAAAGGGGGCTTTAGACTATTTTATTGCGTGGGCCGCGACTCACCCTCCCGCATCGAACCGAGTCCTGGGAGGAACCAGATTGATTTCGTGTCGTGTTGCCGCCGGCCACGGTGATAAACAGGTTTCGTAAATGGCGATCAGACCTATAGTATGAGCATGGAAAGATACTTCAATTACTTCGGGTGCTTCGCGGTATAATGCGGCTGGCTTTTTCTATAGAAAAAGTCTGGTTAGCCTAACATATTGTATCTGTGTATATATACAGGTACAAGCTCAAAAAGGCATAGGCCAGCGCCCGGAACTATATTGCCACTGTTACGGAATTGTATATGTAGTCTTCTTACAACATACGTACAAATCATCAGGATTGGAAACTATGAATTATTGTGTGAAGAAATAAAATCATAATTAAAGCATTGGGGTCGGCGGTCATTTATCAAAGTCTATACTACCCACTGACCCCCCTTGTTTGTCTCTAGTATGAAGCAATAAAAGATAGACCCAACATAATCTCGAATTCCTCTCCCGTCACGTAACGCTATTCTTCTATGTGAGGTACCGCTCTGGACCCGCATCGAGAGTTAGCACCGGAATTTACGGGACGATGTTGCAAGCTGTGACCCATGTGCACCAATAATCCCGACTAAATACTTGCCTCTATTCATCATACCCATACACAGACAATGCACATGGGATACCCCCCAACGTCCCCTCCTGCGATCGGAAACCACAAATCTCTAAATGGCCGAGGAAAGACAAAATGGGAATTGCTTGCCAGGCAATCGAAGCCATGGCCATTAGTACAATCATATATCAAAGTTTAACCCTACGAATAGGAATATACCCTACCGAGCCGACTCTAGAAAATCGTAGAAAAAAAAGGCTCGGCGTCTCTTGTCTGTACGACATATCGATACTTATCCATAGGTCTGAGCTTGAGACAAAACGCCACCACGAGTATCCTATCCGCCCCATGGATGTATAATGACGATCAACCCTGCCTGCACCCGTGTGTCTAGAATGAATGAAATTTTTTGGGCTGGCCCCTGCCCGTCCCCGGTTGCTTACGGGAGATGAAATCTGCAAGTTCAAGCGACCCCATGCGGTATCGGCTGAGTGTACACACAACATACGGCCACTTATAATTATCGCGATCGGAGACACACGTTTCCATAGCCTCGGTCTTGTATACTCTAACGGAATAAGGAAATAGAGAAGCGGGAAATGTAGTATTTTGATGCGGTTATGGTTCCGAGTTAATCTATCATCCGGACGTCGTTGACTTATCCTCATTGCTCATCTTTCATTTTCTAGAATGAATCAAATTGGATTTAAGGAAAAAGGGAAGGGGCATAGTGCAAAGAGGCTCGCGGGTATATGTCCTTCCGAAATAGAATAGGAATACAATTTCCGTGATGATAATGTGTCATGTCGTATCCATATCCATGTACAACTCATTCAGGTCTCTGCCCTACCCGGACTCTAGCAGCGCATCGAGCTGGTTCCACGTAAATGACTTGTGGTCCAACTCATCCCATCCCCATCAGGGCTCAGAACGCGAAAGGTAGGTGTCTGGCAAACATAAATCGACAGAAAAGAAAGAGACATAATCTCAAACGGAGGAACGGAGATGAACTACTTACCCCTACCCCTTCCCGCGGCAAAACACTACTTAACTACGGTCCGTTCTCTACCGTTGCCGCTACCTCAAACGTAATTTAATGAATGATTAAAGTGATATAATAATTGACACCGTAAGGTCCGCGGAGCAGAGCGGAGGCGTCGCTCCGCTTCGAAATTCAAAATTAGTACTAGTAGGGTGGTGTGTTTCTTCCTTCTTTTCTCATTATTCTATCTCCAGGGTTCCCTTCAATTTCCGCGTTCTGATTTGGTTTTTTTATGTCACCAACTGCCGGCGGTGATTTTACGTCCCTACGACAAATCGTAATATTTGAAGCTTCCGCAGCTTAGTTCTAGCTATAGATGCTGGGAATCACGTATGTATGTCTGTGTGACAACTCCTGCCAGCCTTGCGAATTTCCGTGACTCGACTCTATCTGAATATTCTCTTTCTTGTCACAATAGCTGCGAGTGGCGTGTTAAAGTTTGGACACTCGATTCTCCGGCGCGTAGGTTCCGACGAACTACGACATCTGTTTAATGCTTTCCCTGTTCGTCACTAACACAGACAACAGAAGAATGGAGATTCTAGCTACACCGGATATAGTCAATCGCTCAGCGTCGGATCGAGAAGTAAGATGAGTTTTTAAGTGTTTAACATCCCCTTGCTAACATCATCCTCCGATTGAAGTCGGAAAGAAAACGGCGACTAATCACAATCCTCTCTCTGCGGTGAATCTAAGCTCGCCGAGGTGCAAATCACGTTATTGCCAGCAGCCCGGTGGTGCGGAATCCGTTCACACTGTCATGATCTGAGGCTGAGCATACGGTAGCTTCATCGACAATCACTGCCAGATCCTGGTTTCCGACATTCCGACATTCCGACGAGGTCGACGAACATTTGTCTTTTTGTTTTCGGCGCTTCTCATTCCGGAGCCAATGTTCTTCCGTGTGGAGTGGGACTCAATTAGATGAAATCCTTGCAACCTTGAAAGTTAGCTCCGGTAGTGTACCTCCTTTGATATCGCAGTTTTCTGCTCATGTCAACAAGTTTCAAGGCTATGTGACGGATAGATCGCTAAGACGGCTGGCCCATAGCCTGAGGGCGATGCTGCATTATCATATTTAATGATATCCTGCATACGCGGCATGCATTATACTTCCCCGGCTATGTATATCAACGTTTAGGAAAGTGCTCAGAATGTGTATTTAGAATTTGGAGTTCTATTTCACCCTACTTGATAGATGGCGACATCAAGTTCTGCTGGAATTTTCGGCAACGAGCGGATATATATCATGAACGTATGTCGGATCTTGCCTTTTGCCGTCACTGAAAAAGGAGTGGGAGTTTGTCAACGGTCGGCCATCAGCGCTCTCGTCAGTGGAAATCACGAGGCAGAGATGGTCATGGATAACCAGCAGGACCCTTCTCCCCAAGCCTAGAAGCTGCGGTGGTACCCCCTGAGTCCTTTCCGAGGAGATCAGCAACCAACTCCCACAATGACAAGGTGGCAGTAGTCATTACTTACAAGGCGATCTTCAAAGGAGCTGTTGTATCCATCTGCCTTTGTACGTGCAGATAATCAGGTGTCAAATCGCCCAGTTCGCTCTCGGGCTTTGTCTGATGGCGTCTGCGCCACTATCACAGATGTCGATAAAGAAAGACGTTATGTGATTCCAGATGGCGTTTCGAAGTTGACATGAGCGGCATGTAGCGCCTAGGACAGCTCATTTCGCCCGAGCGAATTGTGACATTGTCGCGAGGGCAGATGTATATCAAGGTCTTTAAATTTGATCAGCCATCGATCAACTAATGATCTGCGTTATCTCTGACGTCCGCAACAACGGTCTGTTCAGACACTATGGCAGTTGTTTGATGTATTCGACATCTATTGCTTTATTGTGATACATATGGAAGGGCATATCGATCATTTTCAATGGATAGGTGAACTCGCCGAAAGTGCCTTGACGTCCGCATTTGCGATAGTCCACAGTCATCTACCGAGGCATCAACTCTCCTTTCGTTGGCGTCTACGAAGACCATTAGGGATGTGAGCAACAAGATGCTTGTAAATGTGCTCTGACTTTCCCCACGATTGAACAACACACATCTCCGACAGTTTCTAAACACAGAATATCCGCGCCGGCAGCCGTCAAAAGATATATCCATCGGAATGGTGTAATCGGAGCAAGCGCATCTCAATCAAAGACCATGCGACGTTGATGTTCAGCTGTCGCGGAAAAGTAGGAGTGCTGAGAGCGCCCAAAGTGGCAATTTTCTTTTCTTTTAAGCGCTTATCGTTGCTGCTACCATACGAATAGCATAGTGCTGGTTATGAGCGAGTCAGTACTTCTTCTGATCCTATAAGCAGCGCAGAACAGGTGGACAAAGACTCTCGTGCACAGATAGCATGGGCTAACCTTCATCAATTCGGAACTCAGATTCGAAGCAACATCCGCATGGAGAATGAAGTTAGCCCCATGAGATCGCATCATACTTATTACGGTTCGAGGAAAATAAAGTGAACCCGTGGTTTCCGTCGGTGGCTATTTGCAAAAACAGCCGGATAGAGGGTCTCGATCGATCTGGAGGGCCTCGGGTTTTGAACTCGCACCGCCGTTGTCCTAGATCAATAGTTGAGAACCTGATTCTCGAGTTAGAGCCTGGAATCAGATATTATGGTTTGAGGAAAGACCACGGGTGGAACCATAAGCCCGAAAGGCATGTATGCTCTGGAAGGAAGTGAGTAAATCTCTGTCTGGGAGAAGTGGCTGCATCAATTACAGACATTTCATCCGTCACTACCGTAATTGGCAAAGCCTCGATTATGGGGCTGGGAAAGGGAGCATCGAGGCTCGTCTTTGAACTCCAAGCTATGGAAATTTTGATTGATTGTACGGTCTGGAGGTAAGTATCTGCCTCGTGGAGCAAGGTTTCATTCCGATTCAGTGGAACTCGCAATGAGCGTGCATATCGCAGATAACAACAACATGCATCGCACCCCACAGGAGCCTTTCAGTGTGCTATAGGCGGTAAGCCATATGAGCTTCACTGAGGCGAATGAGGAATAGGAGAGAGTTGCCAATTCATGTAAGGAAGGGTATCAAACGGGTGGAGATAACTCTCAACAATAGGTGACTCGTGCCAGACAGAAGGCAATAAGGAGATGAAGCCGTTCATATGAAGTCCGCTAAAGAAAATGAGCTATTTTAAGGCTGTATCGAATAGGCGGTTGAGGATCGGAGTTTCAGAGACGTGTTGAGACGCAGTGGATGCATGTGTCGTTGTACTTGGTGATCTGACGGATTCGACATGAGTCCCCTGAACTAGGAAGAGTAGAGCATGATAACATTCAAAACTCAGGTCGAGGAATTAATGAAAATGGAAGTCAGCCCTCACCCTTTAGCACATGACAGCGGTTTCGAGTAAATGGCACAAATGCTCTTAAGTGGGTCACGAAGCCATGAGAAAATATTAATAATGCACATCGAATGGTCCCTGCATGAAAAGATTAAAAGGTATTAAAGGATAGTCTCGGCGAGGCGTATATGTAAACAGACAGGCCCATTCGTATAAAGGGAAGACGGTATGACAAGTTCAGAAATACACATACACGTAGCAGAATCTAATTCTGCGCTCAGATGGCTACTCGATTGACAGCCAAGTCAAACTGTAATTCGTCAGACACGTCAGAGAAAACATCCATAGTGTCTCATATGGTTCAACAGCGGAGGGATGCGCTAAAGTCTAGATAAGCCAAGGATGCTCATCGTACCTATGGAAGGCGTAAGTTTCCGAAAGCAACTTATAGGAGATGAACAACTTACGGAAGCACTTAGCACAATAATAACGGCGGAATACAAATCGACAGGCATCCCATCCAGAATTATATGAGGATATTACTTTCAAAGAAAGAAATGAAAGCTTTCGACGAGAACACTACGAATGCCCGGTGATTCACATAACGGAATCCTGACGAACCAGGGTGCCATGACCTCATTGAAGATCTCTTCGATTGTGCCTGAGGCCTGATAACTGGTTCGCGGGTAGAATCATAAATACATAAGCTCCGGATGACACAGGTCAAACTTGCTGAGTCCACACGTTACTGACATTATAGTGAAGTAGACTTGCTGTTTTTGACAGTTCGATATGTCAGACTCGGACAAAAATGAGTGGAATCAAATACCTGATTGAGCCATGAATATAAAGAAAGGTGACTGAAAATAGATCAATAAGTGCGATATCAATCAGGAGTTGATTGATCAGGAGACCAATCACATCAGCATCAAATACCTACGGGTTCTAAGTCCTCGGTTTCATACCATTTCAGTGGATTACGCGTAAAAGAAGGTAATATTGCTCACCATATATGTCAATACCAGGTCTCCGCAAGTCCAGATGTATGTAGCACATGGACCACAAGACTTCAGCCGTACATCCGCGAGGAATTCAGACATGGACACAGGAACATCAAATCGATCGTGTAGGTTTCTAACAGTATAGTTATGCCGTCGTTCCTCATTCAACAAAGAAATTTGGTGCCCAGAAAATGTGGAAGGCACGTACAGGACAAGAACTAACAAATTTGAAACAGGAGAAGTGGCTAGACGATTTTATCATGCCACTCCGAGGACTTCCTTCGCCACAACCGTGATTTCGCAGATCGGTTCATGGCTCAATGACATGTGGAGAGAAATCTCTAGGCCATCGTTGCACCATGCATCGTCATCTGCTCATCGTTATGAGCCAAAGCCCAACATTCTGATATCCGTCATCGCTCATGATGGAGTCATCATCACTTCAGTCTTGAGGTACAAAGGCCACTCGAGCATGAGTGGAAGAGCATGCCGTAAAGTACAAACAATTCATTTTTTATTCTGTACTAGGTGTCACCCCGTCGATTTGTGGCCAGACATC
Organism: Termitomyces sp. DKA64; assembly: GCA_017657295.1. Classification (NCBI taxonomy): domain Eukaryota; kingdom Fungi; phylum Basidiomycota; class Agaricomycetes; order Agaricales; family Lyophyllaceae; genus Termitomyces; species Termitomyces sp. DKA64. The sequence continues at coordinate 5,469 of JAGGAV010007992.1, read as the reverse complement.
ATCCAGCTATAATGCTCATGACGATGGAGGCGTTATCCATCTACCAACCATCTTCAAACAGCAACACACTTCCATACGGTCGTCATACAATGGAAATCTGACCGCAGAAAGCGGCGATGTAGACTTGCATCTTGGCCATACTTGGCTTGACACGTCTATCTTGGGACGACACGAGCGGTGAAGCCCTACCGATCTTTTGAGTGAGAATTGCGTAGGTCAAAGTATATGGTTACTTGTCTATACTGATGTTAATGGTCCACACCATATTCTTGTCCTTCTCTCGTGCGAAGGAGTCAACAGGTTTAATGACACTGCCCTTGTCAGTATCTGTGAAGCCCATGTTCGGTACATCTGTCAGTGATATGGAATCGGTTGATGGGTCTGGGCGTACAAATACACGAGACCCTATGGTCATTGTTCGGTCGAAGGGTACCCTCAGGTGTACTGTTGGTGTCGGGATCGCTAAGCTTAAATGCTGCGACAAGAGAACGCTGCTGGTTGATAAGGCAGATGACAATTGCCGGATGCTTCCCTGTGGTCACAAGAATATCATGAAGAGGGTGATTAGTGACTTGAGGATCGTGCCTCATACTTACGGTCAATAATGCGCCAGAGGCGGCAGTTTGGAAGAAATCGAAGACTGAAAAACTAGTGGTTGAAAGGAAGACAATTAAGTAAGATGTTTAGCCACTATGTCTTCAGGTTAATCCGGATTGTTTCGTCCCGATTTCGGAACCAAACATATCCGGAGTGAGAGAAAGGCGGTACCCGCATCGATGATGATGGCAAGGCCTCTGAGGAATTTGGGAGGCTTCTTGTGGAGGATGAGGTGCCTTTCGTGTAACCAAGGAATGCTTAGCCACACTGCATCACGGAAAGACAAGGCAAACGTACCATAAGGTATGGACTATGAAGAGGGTGGCACAAGTGTTGGAATGAACAAAGCATTCAGCATGACGCCGACTATGCTCAGCTTGAGGTTTATCGACGGCATAAACCACCGAAAGTCTGACGACATAATTGCCAGATGTGTGAAGCCGCAAGCTAGGCCGACATATGTAATGAGTACGTTGAGCTCATAGGTACGTTCAATCACTGGGCAGTACTTCTGACCACGGGGAATACTATAATCCGCCTCCTGGGATTACGACGGAACAATCAAAATCAGCTGGAATGATGTTCAGTGGAAGAGATTTCGAGACCACTTCATTCCGTACCATGAGCTGCTGTAAAGTAGTATGAGAAATATCATAACGCCAACTGATCCGGCTGAGGTTCTGCAATTGTCTTACTGTTGAATGTAGTGGCGGTCTGGTCCAAAAGAGTGCACCTGACAGTGCGGACAAATAGAGCCACATGGCATCGGCAAAAGGTGTCAGATATTATATGCCCAGGCCGTCCCTGGGGATTAATATATTAGTAGGAATACCAGGCCATAGCAAGGAAGCTGGAACACCGTTATTCTGGACTTGTACTGTATGTAAAAAAAATACTTAATAATAATCTGCCATTATGAGACCCAAATGAGATAGGAGGGATGCAATGTGGGTATGTTCTGGGATTGGATTACCATCCACTTACATTATGGGAGCTATCTGGGATAGGCTATCCAGGTTGCACTCAGAATGGATCCTTTCTGAACAACATCACTCAAGTAGGGCCATTTGTACCACAATATATTCATGTTTATTTTAACTTATGAACCTCATGTCAGGATATCAGGATGATCGAAATTTTAAGTAAAGCTAGCAGTATCTGAACAGAACAATAGCATACATGTGTCCATCAGCTCATACAGCAGTAATACAAGTACAATATTGCAAGCAGAGTCCACCATGACAGCCAGAAATATAAAGATAGAAGAAGAAACATGAGTACATCAAAGACATTGAGTGAGAACATGAGAGACATCAAATGAGAACATGAAGAACACAATTATGAACAAAAAAAGACATAAAAGAACATATCCATGTCTTGCACTTACTCCTCATCATTGTCCATCACTATCAGATGGTGGGTGCACATGCAAGAAGCAGGAGGGTGATTTGTCACCACTGTTGTGTTGCTTGCTGCCGTTGCCATCCTTGTCAGCCTGAGGTCCCTTGATCCCACTGGGGGATTATTCAACCAGCCTGCTGCCCACACTCTGGCCCTCTCCACTCACCCCCAGGCTAACTCTGTCCCCAGCACCTTCCACACCTGGGACCAGCCCATCAAACCTGAATGCCCCATTCAGAAACCTCCCTACCCCCACCTTCCAACAGCAACCTCACTTCCACCCACACCCTCTCCTACATTGATGAACTGGAGAACCCTGGCAGGGAACCTGCCCCTCAAGAAGGAGCTTCCGAGCTCTCCAGGGGCCAACCCCCCCATGTTGACCTCCACCCCTTCCAGGGATATGCCCTGCCCCTCCATAACAACCCCCCACCCCCTCTCTGGCAGCCTTTTGGCCCTGGAGCCCCCAGGGCAATCCCTCTCCCTGCATCACCCTGACCCCACCTATTCCCTTGCCTAACCACCACACTGATGCCAACAATCTTGGCCCACCAACCCCTGGAGGACCTCCTTCCCCTCACTGGGCCCTGGGATCCCTCCCCAGGTAATGTTGGCCCAAACCCTGGCAGTGGACCTCCCAACAGCAGACCCCCTGATAGATGAGGCCCAGCCATGGATAACTTTCCCCCTCAGCATGGAGGCAGAAACAACTACTATTACTATTATAATGCTGGACCCCTGCTCTGGACCCAAAATGCCCAGGATAACACACATGATGCACTGGCCTGGGAAGGGAAGCTTGACATCCAGAAACCAGAACCCTTCAATGGTTAAGACCCCCAGAAATGGCAGACATTCCTGACACAATGTCTTACAATGTTCCAAGCTCAGCCCATCACTTTCCAGCTTGAGAGCTCATGAGTAGCCTTTGCCACCTCCTACTTACAGGGCATTGCCTTCAACCACTACATGGCATTGCTCTAGTTTGACCCCAATGACCTGGTATTCTCAAATTGGCCTGCCTTCACATAGGAATTCTCCAGTAAGTTCAGAGTATTTGACACTGTAGCAGAGGTGGAAGAAAACCTCTACAACCTTTGGATGCACAACAACAAATGATTCATGACCTTCATCATCTGGTTTGAACAGGAGGCCTATGAGACTGGCTGGAACTACAATGCTCTCTGGTTTGCCCTTTGCTGCACCCTCCCACAATGGATTAAGGACATCCTCTGCCTTGCACCTAAACAACCCACATATGACAGATACAAGGTGCTCATCACCCAGATCAATCAGCACTATTGGGAAGACCAAAGTGAGAACTAAGGCCCATGGAACAACTGGAACCCATCCAGCAACCCAGGTTGGCAATCTGGAGCAACCAACAACCTCTGAACCACCACTCTCATGATGCCTGCTAACCCTATACCCTGGTTCTCCCCCAGACAAGGTCTGGTTAACACCCCTCAGAATCCCAGACCCCAACCCCCTGCCCAACTTAACACTGCCAATCTCTGCAATGCTCTAGGCCCTCTGGACCCCAAACCTGACAATTCCCCAGACCCAGATGACTCCCTGGACTCCATAAATGATCAGGAGGCCCTGTGTGCCAATTGGATCAAGAACTGGCCCTGGATCAACATCCCAATGGAGATCCAGGCACATTGATGAAAGGAAGGAGCATGTATTTTATGTGGTAAGCAGGGTCATTTCATCAACAATTGCCCTAAATGCCAGGTGATGGGATGCACCATCTAGACCATTGATGGAGAGGACTGACTATCAGTTCATAGAAAACAACCCAGTGGTTTAGGTCCTGAAGACACACTAAATTGCAGATCAGACTCCAACATCTTCTCTGCCCCAGCTACTTTCCTCTATGCAACAGTAATTGCCCCAGACACCCTCCTGACTCATCTTCCCTTGCATTCTGCCCACAACCTCCTTCTCTATACCACCCTCCCCTTCACCTCCAACCCTGTGCCTACCCTGATTAACAGTGGCGCAACAGACAACTTCATTGATGAATCCCTGGTGGCCCTTGCTCTACAACCCCCCCAATGCCTCCCCCTCCTGATCTCCCTAAAACTCTTCAATGGTAATCTGACTGCTGCAGGCAACATCACCCACTGTGTAGAGATGAGGATCACTTTTGCCAACAGGCAACAGCAGGACCTCCAGCTACTAGTCACAAAGTTGCATGCCTTTGCCTCCCTCATCCTCAGGTTTTCCTGGCTCCAAGCAACCAACCCTCATATTGACTAGTCAAGTTTCACCCTCCACCTTGACTGGAATGACTCACCCAACCTGGGGCCCATCCCCTTCAACATCCCCACCACTCATGATGTTTCAGGAGTCACTGCTAACATCCCCCAAACCCCCCTGCAGCTCTGCTCCCAATCTGCACAATCATTCATCATTAATGCCTGCCTTGGCAACTCCCCCACTGTGCTCTGTACCCTTGTCAACAGTGGAACCTCCAGAACCTTCATCAGCAATCAGCTTGACCTCCTCCAGAAATCCCTCAACATGCCTTTGGAGTTACAGCTATTCAACAGAAGATCTGCCACTGCCAGGATCACCAAGTTCCATCCCAGCTCCCTCACACTTGACAATGGCCTGCAATTCCTGACCTGCCTCCTCATCACCCAACTCCTGGAGGTGATCCCAATTGTGCTTGGACTCTCTTAGCTGCATAACATCAATCCCAACATCAACTGGCAGGACCTCACCTGGTGCTTCCCTGGCCCCAAAGCTTGCCTAGCAGCTGCTATCACCCTCTGTCCCTACTCTCCCCATGACCCCAGTGACCCTGATTTGGCCTCAAGCAATACTGGAGCCACCAGAACCCCCACATTACCTAAGGACAACCCCAAAGAGAAGGAAGAGATGCCCCCACCTTGAACTCCTGCAGGTATGCCCCAACAGCTCCCCCCAACATTCCCTGCAACTGATACAAGGGCCTGAACTACCCTACTCAGGCTCCAACAACCCTGGCCCCCACCACTGCACCTCTGATGCCAGATGCCATCAATCCAGAAACCCTTGATATTAAGATCATTGGCACTGTCCCCTTTGCATGGATTCTGGAGGACAGCACCCCCACCTTCCAACTCCAGGTCACCCCGACACTCCCAGAAGAACACATCTGCACCAGCACCACATCACCTAAGACTCTGAAGACAGAGGAACAAATATCACATGAAGTAGTTCCCCTGGAGTATCATGAATTTGCTGATGTGTTCTCTAAAGGAAGCATGAAGGAACTTCCCCACATTGATCCTATGACCACACAATTGATCTTGAAGATGGTACCTCCCCCCCTTTTGGCAAGATCTACAACATGTCAGAGGTCAAACTCTGGGCTCTCAAGGACTACTTCAATGATATGCTCGGAAAGGGTTTCATCTGACCCTCAATCTCTGCTGCTGGAGCCCCTGTCCTTTTTGCCAAGAAGAAGGATGGTTCCCT